>JAOTRO020175060.1:0-11894 GCA_028566515.2 Pyracantha coccinea | reverse complement strand
CTTTGAGCATCCACTGAGATTGAGACTTTTAAGGGAACGCAACTGGCAAGTACTGCTTGCAAGGGAACTGAGATTTCTGCAATCTCTGAGGTTTAATAAAGTAAGGCCAGTCAGACATTCGATTGAAGAAGGTAATTCTTCTACAGCAGTCTTATCTAAATGAAGTTCCAACAAGTTTTCCATAGGTCTCACAAATTCTGGAACTTTATTAATTTTTGAACAACCAGAAAGAATAAGAATTTGAAGACTTTCCATTCCAAAACGTCTGGGAAGGTGTTCAAGATTTCTGCAGTTCTTAAGGTTTAAAAAAATAAGCCTTTTGAGCTCAGCAATGGATGCGTGGATCATCACCAAGTTTTGGCAGCCTTCAAGAATTAATCTATGAAGATTTGGAGTAAATGTAAAGTCCGGGGTCCCGGTCAGGTTGTGGGAGTAGCTAACGTTGACGAATTTCAGATTGCATAAAAACTGTTCAAAACGTTAAAGCACAAATTTATCGTTCGGAAATATTTGAAAGAATTCCATCTCATACCTATGCAGAAGAAAATAAATGTCAATCATTCGGAAATATTTGAAAGAATTCCGAGTGTAGTGTATGACAATAATCTATCGTTCTCTTATGAAAGGACTAATAGAAAAGCTAGCTAGCAACGAAATTTCATCTCTTTGGACAGCTGGACATATGATATCATAAATTACAGTCAGCAGCAAAGAATACAAGCATACATATTATATAGCAAAAAATTTAAATAAAAATTAAAAAATATATTTGCTACTGAAAGAAGCTACTCACCCATACTCGCTTAGAACAATTCCAGACAGATTGGTTAATTGACGAAGAGCATCCCTCCAGGCGTGCACTATGTCGATATTGTCTTTGAAACGTTGTTCGTGCTCGGCAAAAAATTTACCGAAATCGCCAGTCTGGTTTCGTACCTCGGATGGGTCCACATCATAGAAGGCAGGTAGAACTCTCAGGCCGGTCACTTGCATGCATTCGACAATTTTTTGAAGCTCATCCAAGCACCATGTTGACCTGACGTATGTTCTTGAAAGAATGACAATTGAAATTGTTGATCTTTCAATTGCCTTGTGGAGTGATGGGCCAATGCCTTGCCCCCCTCCAAATTCAATATCGTATGCGAGGACTCCTTCGTCACTCAGAGCCGCATATAGCCGGTTTGCGAAACTCATGCGAGTGTCGCCACCGAAACTGAGGTATACATCGTAACCGGTTGGTTGCGTGGGGGCTGTGGATCCCAACGGAATATTCGTCTCTCTTCTTTTTCCTGATTGCGTGGTGGCCATGGATCCCAACGGAAATCTCTGCTCTCTTCTTCCTTATGGAAACCCAGATCCAGATCTCTCACTCTTCTAGCATAGGAATGGAATATGAAATGCCAACGGCCAATTACAACCGTCCGATGCGGAGCAGCAAATCTCACCCGTCTAATAAGTTGCAGTCGCCATCGACTGTTGCTCTGGTTTCTCTCGCTTTATTTTTATTTTATTTTATTTTTGTGTAGGGTCCATTATTTTGAATTAAGCATTTTTTCATGGAACAGGATCCTCTTCTGATCTCATCCCTAGGGATTCTAGGGATCCTACAATCATGTTCGTTCATTTTATATCGTACGCTCAGAAATCATTTAAAATTTAAATTTTAAAATTCAAATATGAATAGTACCTACGAAAAACTGACCGTACGATATGAAATGAACGGACAAGATTGCGGGATCCCTAGGATTAGGTCAGGAGAGGATCTGGTCCTTTTTTCATAGTTACGATACAGCGTTTTTCACGGACAAACTTACCATCTAATTTTAATCTCAAGCACACCCATCACCAATTTCCATTCATAGCGGATTCAGATAAGTCCATCCATCTATCACCAAAGTGAGAAATTCATTCTCAGAATGAAGTGAATTGAAGTTCGTTTCTTCTTTTCTATATTTCCTTCTTTTTTTTTTGGTCAAAGTTTTATTTGAACTTGTGAAATTGTGATTAGATGGTGGGTAGTGAAACGAAATTGTGATTAGATACGGTTTCCTCTTCATTGAAATTGTGAAATGGTGGAATTTAAACTTGGAAAATTAGAGCCCCAATTTTCATGAATTTTTCTGTGCCGCAATTCCTGAATTCCTGACTTGTTGATTCCGCGAATCAAGTAGCCAAGCACAGCAAAATCCAATTCCCATCCCTCAATTTCTAACTTGTTTTTCCACACCCAGACATACTTAAAATCAGTTTCTAGTTGATTACACTTAATTTTTTTTTTAGAAAATCTCAACGGTACGAAGAGAATTTTATCGATATCAAAAAAAAAAAAAATACACATAGTTAGGGGGATATAAACCTAACATCTCAAAATACAAGAAAAAATGATAAAAGAGATACATGAAAAAATGGGAGACATAAATTTTACCCTTCTACAAACAAAAACAACAAAGATACAAAGAAAATGGAGGGGACGTGTATGCATATTTATCCTTCATTTACCCTTCTAAATGTCTAAACCTGCAAAATACAACAAGCAACGTCACAAGGTTAGAAAGACAAGAATGTGAGACAAACTTGTATGCATATTTATTTGAGAAATGGAAGTCAGGAAAGCCAACATGGTTTGAAAACAAAGCAGCACAAACTGCCATAGGATTTGAATCATGCCATACCAAAGTTGGAGAAGACAAGACCATGTTAGCAAAAGTGTATGCAACCACATTTCTTTCACGATATATGTGAGAGGCTAGAATGTCATCTTCCGAATGCCGTCCAAAAAAATAGATCATTGTGTACGAAGAGGCTAATGAGGATCAAAATCAGTTGATTGGAGAGTAGAAATAACACTAGAAGAGTAATTTTCCTGCCAAAGACAATGTCAACCCCACTTATATGCAATAACATCTAAATCAACAAATTCGAGCATGACTGGTAGAAAGAAGCAGGAAAAGAATCACGTCCCGGAGCACTTAAGGGGTTCATAGAAAAGAAAGGCATTTTTAATTTCATTAGCAGAAGGTAAACAAGAAAGAGCAAGATTTTCCTCTTCATTAACCATAGGTGGAATTACACCACAAACATCCTCAATTCCACTTGAAGTGAACGAAGAGTTATATAAAGATTGATAAAAGTTTACCACATGACCAACAATATCAACAGGGGAAGATAGCACATTATCACCATCCAAAAGAGTAACAATCCTGGAAGAAGAAAGCCTACCCCGAGCATAAGCATGGAAAAAAAATAATATTACAATCACCTTTAGTAAGCCAAAAAGTTTCTTACATACGAAGAGCATCTAGGATAGTTGTCTTAGCCACATCTTCCTCATTAAACCTCTCTTGAAAAATCCCATCAGAAAAATAGTATTTTGGATATTATGAAGTCTTTCCTGAGCAATAGTGATATTTCTATGGACATCACCAAAAACATAACAAACATGGGACACCCCGTATGCAATAATTGACTGCTAGCACTTAGCAACCAAATTAGAAAAACTTGAATGTAAGGTCCACGTGGATTGAAATCGAAAAGGTCGGAGCCCTCCAAGAAAAGTAGCAGAAGCCTAGAAAACAATTGTGACAAGAAACTAACCTTAACAAAGCTGAACAACTAGTATGAGACCAAGACTGTAACTAGCGTGTGTCACAAAGAAAGCGATCAAGACGGCTCTCCATGCAACCACACGACACTCGACTGCCTTGCGGATTAGTGAGTTAATGGGTTCTGCCCCCATAACGTCCATAAACATCTTCTCTATATACGAAGACTCCGTTTCTACTCAGAGCCGCATATAGATGGCTTGCGAAACTCTTGTGGGTGTCTTGGCCTCTGAAACTGAGGTAGACATCGTACTTATTTGTTTGCGTGGTGTCCATGGATCCCAACGGAAATCTCTGCTCTCTTCTTCCTTATGGAAACTCAGACCGATCAAATCGAGATCTGAGAGTCTTATAGCATTGGAATGGATAATGAAATGTCAACGGCTATACAACCGTCCGATGCGCAGCTGCAAATCTCCATTATTTAGACTTGAACTACATATTAATATTGTTTTTTTTATTTTTTTTGTTAGATACATATTAATATTGTTCAAAACTACATATTAATAAATAAAAAAATTGTTCATTAAAAAATAGTAAAAAGACTATTTAATTTTCTATCACAATAAAAAAATAAAGATAGTAATGTAATTTTACAAAATAAAAATTTACTTTTTTGTTTAAACATCATCTATAGGTGATTTTAATATTTTAAATTTTTAAAAATTGAAAGAAAAGAAAAAATTAAACTCTCCTCGCTCTCTCTCTCTCTCTCTCTCTTCTTCTCTCCTTCAATTTTAAAAACAAAAATAAAACATTTCACACACATTTTATGTATCGGCATGCTAGTATTTATTTACAATTCACGTTTTTCACAAACAAACTTACCACAATGATCTCACAAAAACAATTTGGACAAGATTAGATAAAATGATAAAAGCAAATTTGTTGAAGATTTACTTTTGGCGTTTTAATTACAATTAGTTGAATGTTTAAACTATTTTGTTGTTTACAACAATGAGGGATTGTATTTATTATGGATCGGTCCGTCACATGTTAACATATAATTGGATTTTGTTTTCCTTTGAATTGTATAAAAATATGTGATGTACCGCTTCATGTTCCGAACAATTTCTCCATAATTAGGATTTTGAGAGATTTTAATTTTTTTTACAAATCCAAGGGAATTTAATTAAAAGTTTGAGTGATTTTCTAAAAATATAAGTATATTCAATTAGAAATTTATTTTAAAAAGTTGAGGAATTCGAATGAATTTGAGAGGTTTCGTATGTATTTTAAGTATTCTCAATTCTCACGTTTCTCCTTAATAATTTGTGAGAATTCACTCAAAAGTTTACATAGAATATCTAGAAGTCAATTAAATTCTATCAAAATCCATTCAAATCCCTCGAAATCCTTTTTAAAAACAACCCAAGAATAAGAGGAGGCTTGAGAGAGATTTATGCGACCAAACCATCGCTGAATGTTTACTTGCTTGATGCTGCGTGGTTAGGCTTAGTCGACCTCACTCCATCTTCGTTGCTTTGCTACTTGAAATTAGGGATTCCAAACCTTTTCTTTTTTCTTTTTTTGTAATTCCAAACATATTCGCGAAGCCGGCCAATGCACTCTTCAAACCCTTAACGAAGGGGGATCCGGACGATCCGGTGGGATTGGATCCGAGGAGGAACCTTTCCCCACCCGGGCCATAGAGGATCCTTTCCGACTCCTCTCTTCGGATCCCTTCCGCCTCTCCGTCACCGTCGCTACTGGATTGGGCCGCTGTTTCGTCCAACTCTTGCACATCGCTCTCGTACACCAAATGAGTGCCGCAACTCTTCACCAAGCAGGGGCCTGAGCTTTTGAAACGAAAATTTAACTGATTGCAACTGTTTTGCCACTCTGTACCAAAGCTTATACCACGAGACACATAGAGTAGCCAAATATGATCTGACACGGGCTGGACATCCGAAGATGGTAGAGGCGCAGGGTACTCTTCCTTTCCATTGACTTCCAAAACACCAGAGACCTCCCATCCGCTCCCATAAACTTCAAATACAGCGCACAGAGCATATCCCATCCACTTGTTATCACGCCATTGAGGAGTTAGGTCAATGCTTACGTCTGGTCCCATCCTTTGATGAGTGAACCACCCAGGAATTTCCTTTCCAGGCATGACAATTTCATATCTATCTCCTGCATAAGGGACTCCCTGTCCAGGTGAAACAGTGATGTTAAGCAATGTGAGAGAGAGAGAGAGCACCTTAAGATATCTTTGGAGCATAGTCAATGTAATATGATTGTAGCTTTCTTTCTCAACCATTCCAAAGCAATTGATGAAATTGAAGCATGACGAATACAATCATCTGCAGTTACTTGTAAACCTACATCTGATGAAAGCACTGGCAGGTGTTGAAGCCTCCTACAACGACTCAAGTATAAATTCTCAAGCTTACAGAGTTGGTTAATGCTTGTAGGAAGATTAACAAAATCGTTTCCACTTAAGTTCAATGATACCAAAGACGATAAGCAGCCAATATCATTGGGGATTGCTCCTTCACAAAGATTGTGACCACTTAAGTCTAATTCTATTAAGGAACAAAGGCCTGATAGAGGAGGCAAGAACAAACTGATGGGATGATGACGGCTACCTGTTGGCATTAATCTTAAAAGGAGCGAGATAAGCCATGGTCGTTGTGATGGCCCTTCCATTCCACAATAAATCAATGCTTTAAGGTTTTTCAGAAGGGCAATGGAAGATGGGCATTCTTTTATAGCAGTGCCACTTAAATTAATCTTCTCCACAAACTCTAATTTCCCAAGGCTTTCTGGCAATTTGGCAAGATTTGAGCATCCAGAAACATCAAGACTTTTAATAGCCTTCAAATTTCCAATGGCACTAGGAAGACATTTCAGATTTTTGCAATCTCTCAAGTCCAATAAACAAAGACTAGTTAGATGTTCAACTGATGAAGGTATACTTTCAATACCGGTCCCATCTAAAGAAAGCTTCCATAAATGCTCCATAGGTTCCACAAAATTCGGGATCCTTTTAACGCTTGAGCAGCCAGAAAGAACTAGAACTTTAAGGTGCTCCATTTCAATCTCATCCGGAAGAAGTTCGAGACTTTTGCAATCTTTAAGAGTCAAGAAAGAAAGCTTTTTGAGAGTTCCTATGGAAAAGTGAATCTCAACTAGAGTTTCGCATCCCTCAAGATCTAATCTCTCAAGATTCTGAGTCCCTTCAAAATCAGGGGTTCTAGTCAAACTTTTGGAATGACTAACTTTAATGATTTTCAACTTGTCAAAATTCTGTAATGTTTACAAGAAATGTAGAATAATTAGATCCAGAAAACTCAAATAAGGTAATGAAATATATTCTATAACAAATAAGGTAAATAATATTGTAGATGTAAGTGTATACCTTTTTTCCGTTCCAGAGCTGTTCAATTCTACTATGACACATGCTAAGTTCAACAAGCTCATCCGGGTCGAATCCTGATGGGAGATATTGTAGAGGATAACCTCTCCATTCAAGAAATCTCAAGGAATTAGGGAGACGGTTGAGGCCTTCAGGAAGGCGCACGTTATGGACTTTGAGCAATCTAAGATTAACCATCTGAGAAAAACCTTCAGGATGGCATTCGAAATCTTTTGATTCAAGCGAGTCTAGGACAATGCCTTCAACTGTTGGTGTCCCCTGATAACCAAGAATAAAAAAACAAGTGAATTGCAGTATAATATGCGCATTATAAGCAAAGGAAGATGAGTAAAACTATCTTACTGTTTTTTCCTTCAAAACATGAAAGATGTCCTTAGAAAGCCATAATCTGCTTCGTCCACCACGTTCTTTACATTGTTGACCAACAATTGCTTGACCCATTCTTTGTAACAAATCATTCATCCACACCATGTTACCTGAAATTGTTATCAGAGACTTCTTCATAAGGACATCCATGCCACTAGCTGGATTAAAACCACAACTATCTAGAATTTCAACTAGTCGATCTTTGTACTCTCCTTTAAAGAAACATGCGATGTCCAGGAAAATATCCTTCTCCTGCATATCTAATCCCTCGTAAATTATTTTAAAAACCTTCATAATTTTTTCATTAAACATGAAATCATCCCCTAGTTTATGCAATTGACCGCGCCATGCATCTAGATCTCTTCCATTCAAAGATAACCCCAAGACTTCAAGAGCAAATGGAACGCGGCTGGCATAATTCACAAAACTATTAGACAGATCCATATGACTATTAGGCGGATTATCTCTGTTGAAGGCTTTCAAGCTAAAAAGTTTACGAGCGCCAACATGACTCAACTCCGGCACCTTAAATCTTCTTTCTACACCATGTGATATTAGCAACTGTTCATCTGTAGTCGTAACAATGATTCTACTCCCTTGACAAAACCAAGTTGGGTTTCCACAAAGCTGTGCTAACTGACTACTATCATCCACGTCGTCAAGAATGATGAGAACCTTTTTCTGAAGTAAGAAGAATCTCATTCTGGCGGCTTCACAGTCGTTCCAGTCTTGTATATTTCTATTCATAAGGCTACTGGAAAGCTTCCTCTGTATACCAGCCAGACCATTTGCCTTCGAATCCTCTCTAACTCTTTCTTGGAAGCTTTTGACTTCAAATTTGTGACGGATCCTCTTATAATATGCCTTGGCAATGGTTGTCTTACCTATCCCACTCATCCCCCATATCCCTATAAAGAGAACATCATTTGACTCGAGCTCTAAAAGCACATCTAATTGCTTCAGTTTGGAATTAACTTCAACCAGGTTTTCTTCAGGCTCCAACAATAAAGGACCGACTTCATGTCGTACCGTTTCAAGAATTTCTTTGATGAGCTCTGGTTCCTTTCTACAAGAAAAAAAAAGACAACGTTCAAGATACGACCTAATACACAAAAGAAATAAAAAAGTTACAGACTATTTTTGTTTTCGTCCGCCTGAAGTCCTAGTGCCACTACCAAGTGGTCTCTGCGTCCATTCAATTAGAGGGTGGTTTGGTATTGGACCAAATTAGGGACGGTTCAGGAAAAGGAGAGGACTAAAAAGCGCAGCAGTATTGGATTTAAAAAATGAAAATCTTAACTGGATCAACTTTTTTCCCCTTAGATTCCCAAATGGACCAAATATATGACAAAAAGTAAATGATATGGATTCTTCGATTTTCCTAAAACGTATAAAATATTCTTCGTGCATCAGGCTTTAGCAGAATTGAATTGAACTCTAGCAAAACTCAACCGAATTATAGAAAAATAGCGAAGAATGAAGGGTCAAGTGCTGATTTGCGAAAACTTTTGAATTGAGTGAAAAAAGCAAGTAATGCTAACCTATTCTTTGAAGGATACCCTTTGATTTTGGCTACTTTTGTTAAGGCAGCTTTCCATCGTTCCACCATCAATTTGTCATCCTTATACTTTTGTTCGAGTTCAGTGAAGCCTTTCCCAAAACTTCCAGACCGATCTCCAACATCGGAGGGTTCCACTGAGTAGAAAACTGGTAGAACTGCCCCTCTCTCTTCCATGCATTCAAGAATCTTCACGAGTTCGTTCAGGCACCATTTTGAAGAAGCGTACTTTGGAGAGATGACAATGATGGCAAACCTCGACTTTTCAATTGCCGAGAAGAGTTCAGAAATTGATCTTCCTACTTCAAGTTCTTCTTCATCATAGAAAGTTCTTGTAATTCCTTGTTCTTGCAATTTATCAAGTAGATGGGCGGTCAAACCTAAGCGCGTGTCGTCACCGCTAAAACTCAGAAAGACATCATATTTCCATTCAAGAGCTGGAGGAAGAGATGAAGTGGCTCGTTGGGTGCTCAATGCCATTGAATAAAAGCTAACTGGAAATGGTGGCTGGTGGCATAGCAGCAATTAATATGGTATTAGTTTTTCAAGCTATCAGCTGGAGATTACAAATCATAAAATTATTTGCAAAAACATGAAAATATAAATAGACTTCGGATCAGAAAAACATTTCAGCATTCATAATATGGAGAGGGGCTGAAGGTCCATCATCAGGTACCCATCCTCGTCGATGTGTGAGCTTTTCCATGTTTTGCCGAACGAAATCGCCATCGGATGGCTACTCTGCTTTGCAGCGATGGCGCCGCTTCGTAGAATTCTAATGCCATGACATCGATGTGTGAGATTTCTGGATCTGAAACAAGAAAAAAGAAGAAATAGAACTTACAATCCTAAATTCGTGAAGCTTTCTGGACTTGAAACAAGATAAAAAAGAAAGAAAGATAAGCTACAGAGTAACACTCACTTTTTTTTTTTAAAGATTGAGAAAGGATTTGGAAGCGTTGGGCTGTGCATTTGAGGGAATCGGTGGAGGGAGAGAAGAGATAATGAATGGTAGGTGAAGAATGGCAGAAAATGATGCTATATCAATAAATAAAAAAAGAAAAGGTAATGAATGGTAGGTGAAGATGGCAGACAAAAGGAGAATAAAAAAAGAAAAAGATGAAGAATATAGCTATTGCTAGAGCCTAGAGGAACAGACCGAAAGCCAAAAACCCTAAAAAACAACAAAAGATTTCGGGATTTCGGGAATACCGAAAAAATAAGATTTGAAAAACCAATCCCATACCGAATACTTTGGTATTTTTCGGGACGGGATTATCGAACTTCGGGATGGTTTTGGTTTCGGATTTTTCGGTTTGGGTTCAGGATTTTTTCGGTTTGGTTTGGGAATTTTGGGAATTTTTTCCAGCCCTAATCACACTACAACTCGCCAACTCCAGTGAGATCACACCACCAGCCCACCACTACTCTCTCCCTTTCTCCTCACCCCGAACCCAAAATTTCGAACTGAGGAAGATCTTGCTCTTACCGTCGTTCGTCCAACTCTAGCCGTCTGCTTCGCTTCGCTGCACTTTGAACTCGACCTTGGATTCGTCTGATTCGCTTCAAACTCGACCTCGGACTTGTCGACTTCACGCGATTGACGAGATCTTGGGAACCCAATGGTGGGTGAGCCACCCAGTGCGCTTGAAGGAATATGGGAGGCCAAGAACGCTGGAGCCTACGATGGTGATGAAGACGTTGGCTGGATTAGGACGACAGCGGCATGTTCTGCGTCAAGGGCAGTGGCTTAAGATTCTTGTTTTCATTTGGTTTTGATTTAAATTGGGTTTTGATTTCGAACTGGGTTTGATGTGATCTGGAATTGGCATTTGATTTGCTCTGTAATTGTTTGAATGATATACAGGTGTGGAATGAATTTTGGGGAGAGAGGAAGAGAATTTAGAAAAAGAAAAAGAGACTAAATAATAAAATATTAATATATTTTAGATTAAATAATATAATATTAGAATTTGTTATTATCCTGCTTTTTAGTCCGACACTGCACCAAACGTTTCACTAAGCTAGTCCAGCTTAGTCTAGTCTAAGCCAGTCCAGCTTAGTCCCTGAACCTAGTCCAGTCCGAAACAGTCCCGTGCAAGTCTCGTTACATTAGTCAAAGGTTGAGATTAAAATATGAAAAGCACATTTATTTATTCTTCATCTTTGATATTCAATTTAAGGACGAGTGACGGTATATTTCCCCACCACTCGGTGACGAGTTGAACATTTTTGTTAAGCTAAATACTTGTTGAGTTCGTCTTCCTAATGTAAACCAACCAAGCTGTTGGAGTACGGAGGTATTGCGCAAGGTTTAGTTGTGGAGTGAACTATTATATATTATAATGTTGAATTCATTTGATGAATCAAATTATAGAAAATGAAAATCTACAAATGGGTTGAAAGTGATATTGAAAATCCAAACTCATTTCTTTGCACCTCTTTTCTCCGCTTGATAATCATTTGTTTCAATACCCAGAGTTCAGAGCTAGCGTCGTCCTTCTCTCCTCTCTCAAAATCCAATTCCTCCTTCTCCCATTTCTATATCTCTCTCTCATCTCCGGCTTCCATGTATCCATCTTGATTATAGCCGGACTTTATCGCAATTTTTGATATGTTGGTGAAGTTGTTGGAGATCAAGAGCTCGATGCTGGTGAATATGACGAAACAACTGTCAGTTTAACATTAAAAACAGTCATTATGAACTTTTTCTTTCTTTCTATATTTTTCATCTTGAATGTGCATGATCATATTTGTAAAGTGTTAATATCAATTTTTTTTCCCTAAATAAAACGTTTTATAAGTGTTTGTAGTTGGGAAGTCAACTACGACAAATGTAAAACGAGAGTCTCAATCAAGGACAAGGATTGTCTGCCCTCCCATTGCCATCCCCTTCTCATCCCCTCCTCTTTGTGCGGTCACGATTAAGCCACGTCAATATTTTATATCATTTTATATTTTTATCTTATTATCTTTATAAAAAAAT
>JAOTRO020175052.1:0-11896 GCA_028566515.2 Pyracantha coccinea | reverse complement strand
GTTTCCGCACTGTGCACATGGTTACGTCATGCTCACGTGATGGCCAGCATGCCCTGCTTCGGGATGGGGTGTGTCAATATCTATTGTTTAATTTTATGAAAATAATTTACTTATTGTATAATTACATAAAAATTAATGTGCCTACTTTTTAATTTGTAACAAAATTAATTTACCTACTTCGTTTTCTAGTATTAATAATTTAGTATACATAAATGTAGAATATATGTCCGTATATATTTGATCTAATTAGGTTTTGGATTGGAGGAGTTCATACAAAATTAAAAATATATTAAACAAATTAAATGTTTAAAAGAAACGTATAAGAGATTTGGTGGCATGATTTTGTAAACAAATACAAATTCATGGACATCTTTTATCCAGTATGACATCATATTTTAAATTTAGATTTTATTTAGAAGTTATAATATATGTAGGTTTTTGTCTAAAGTTTAAAAGTTGTAATGACTTAAATCTAAAGGGCCCATTTTAAAAATATTGTGTTCTTCAATTTGTTTGGTAATAGTTACATTAAGTTACCAAAATAACTGTTGTTTATTTTCAAGCAAATTAACAACAATAATGAGATTTGTCTTTCTTATGGACACAAGGATGGCAATTTTTCTTACGGGTCTGGTTTGTCCTAAAGCTTTGCCCCTAAATGAATCGTCTACGAAGAATACGTTGGAAAATATTAGTATTTTAGGTATTATACTGTTTGGGTTTTCTTATAAGTTTAGTTTGAGCCTAGTCTATTAGTATTAGGGTTAGCTTAGTTCTCTATAAATATAATGCTTCATATTCTCTGTAGAAGAAGTTTGTCACAATGTAACCTCTAAAGATTTTATAGCCGTTTTGACATTCTTATTGTTTAATAATATTCTTATTATTTTGTAGTCTTGTTCGCACACTCTGATATTCAATTGAATAAAATGCGGGAGGAGAATGGGTTTGGGGAACTTTTGGGTATGATGCTTGGGGCAAGGTAATAATGATATTTTAGTCTTCGTTACTCAAAGTATTCTATACTTCAACATTTTTAACTGTTAAATCATTGATCACAAATACGATGTAAAAAGAACAGTTATGAAACAATAACTTGAGTGGATATAGCCTAGGTGTAGTGTAACAGTGAAAAATATTGATAAATATATAACGAGAACAATGAACGCAATGACATATTACATAGTAAAATCCCACGCACAATGTGGGAAATTCATAGGCACGTAGTTGACAAAAGAATCCACTAAGGAATAAGGGCTTTTACAATACTCAACATGACAGCCACTTACTACACTTGAAGTTCTCTATTGTACTTTTGTTTTTGTAGCACGCAGTCCTAACTTTGCCTTCTTTTGGATGAACACCGTTAAACGCATATGATATTCCTCACAAAATAACTACTTATTTATCCTTAATGAATGTTGTATCTTCTAAATAGGATTTATTAGATGCCAAGTATTTTATTTCGTGCACATGTGTATGTTTTTTTACTTGTACTGGAAGGCATTGTTCCTTGATTCCCAAGACCCCATTGTTTCTTGCACACACACACACACACACACACACACACACTTTCTTATACTCATTGACAATTATAACTATGTGAAGCCGTGTTTCTTTAAGATAGACCAAGGAAAAATATAATTTATTACAGTATGGAATTTATTCCAATACATAACTGGTCCCATGTTGAGACCAAATTTTTTTATAACTTAAGTAGGTTGTATTCTATTGTAGAGTATTACTTTAGAGAGGTTTTACTGTATATATGCATATACATATACATATATGGGATAGTGAGAATGGAACTAGTTTATTATTATGTAACTTGCAGCATCTCTGTCTCGTATCTTGCTTTGGCCACAAGAACCAGCTCGGAAGCATGCAAAGTCCTTTTAACCAACTGAAATATAGAAAAAAATGTCTTAGAGCATAACAAGTATGGATGTAAACACAGTTTTATTCGAACAAAACAGTATAAAAATGTATGACGAACTATCAGAAGGTCCTTAATTCTGTGACAAACAATTCGCATTTTCTTTTGCCTAAAGCACTGCAATACCAGATATGCAATCTTGAAGTTGGCGAATTCGGTTCTCTTGGTCACTTTGTGACTAAAGATGAGTGACTATATTTTATGGTCATTAATTATAATATACCATTAACACTCAGTAAAGGATCTTGCTACAATGTACGTACCATTGAATGGAACGAGTTTTATGTAAGATTCAATCATTACAAATCATTAGATCTCTCGATGTAAGGCTTAACCGTTAATTTTCTAGACGACTCGGCAATACATATCATGAAAAAAAAAAATTGGAAAATAATATACGTTTTAACTTCATAATTGAGAATATGAGTGGTCTTGTCCTCATACATATATTTTGGACATACCGGTTGTATTGATGAAATTAAGAGACTAATTAATGTGATGTTTGCCTTGTAATCTGAGTGCATATGACCTGGCTTCGACCAAGTCAAGATTTTATATTGAGAGGAAGATAGAGAGACATGGAAACATGACCTTTACAAGATAATTTGGAAGCATTTAATTAATTATTTTGGACCATTATGAGATTTTCGAACATATATACCGTCTCATTGCACTGTTAATTAATCATATAAACTAATGCTTAATTTGGTGTCAACTTAATATTATAACAAGTAATTTTTTTCCTACTTCAACTTAACCTTAGTGCTACCCATGTTTCTCAACTCTCAAGACTCAACTTCATACAATATTGAATGAATCTAAGAGTCTATTACATTATTTCATGCACCCAAAATAGGCTTACAATATGTTATTAACATACTCCCACCGTTGCGCGAATGAACTTAAGTTTTTTCGAGGAGTTTTTCTGCATCAAACATTCAAAGGCTGTTATCTTTTCCATCCAATCCAAGTTCTTCTAGAAACACGAAATCAATATTTTATAAGCCCTAATTGCATGAAAATATTCATCATGATGCATGAACCCTCAAATTTACCTATGCTTTATATATTGTCTAATACTGCATATACTGCTTAATAGGGCCTTTTAGGGAAGAAATTCCTATTTTTTTAAAAGAATGGGGATTAGTTGTGAGGTCCACACCACATTGAACTTCAACAATCTGAACCGTCTATTTTTCAAATTGGACCTCATAGATTATCATTGCAAAATATTAGCCTAATAAAAAATGGTTGAGGCATCTAATTGAGTTCAAAGAAATTGACAAACACGTTGTTCTATAAGAAATAATGAAATTTCATTATGATAATTAAATTGATTAAATGATTTAAGATTAAATTGAATTTTTGTAAAAATGATCTATGAATCAAGATTACAAAATAAACGGTTCTGATTGTTGAAATTCAACGTGAAATGGGCCCTGCAATCAGTTCCCATTTTAACCCAAAAATAGAGATCCCTTTGGATAAAGGGCATGTACTGCTCAATATATATTTTGTTCATACATGCGCAATATTTTATTATGTTGATTTCACTATGTGATATTATATTGTACAATATTATTCAATATTGCTATTATGAAATGTACGAATACAACGGAAAAACAAGAAAATAGTAAATTTAGTTTCATTTTCAAAACCCTAATCGTTGAGCTGAGCCAAGTCGAGTTGAGCTGCGCTGCGCCTAGCCAAATGCACTTGAAGCCGCCCCAAAACGGCACAGTTTTGTTGTCTTGGTCTTGCAGTCCAAGCCTTTTAGGCCTGCTGTGCGTGGAGTTCAAGCCAAAAGTTTCTGGGCTTCTTCTTTGGGCCAAGTTGATGGGCTATTTTCTTGGCCCAACTCCTGTGTAGGGCCTTTTTCCTGCAAAGTTGCAGCCTGGTGTTGCTGGGTTGCCACCTGCTCTCGGTCCAAGCCCCTGATAGGCTGCTCTTGCTTCCAGCCCGTACCTAATTTTTGCTGGGGTGTGCTGTTCACCACCTACACCGATTTTTGGGCTTTCCCACTTGTTTAGCCCACAGCCATACAATCATACTAAAGCCTGAATCATTATTTTTCTTGCTTCCACCGCCGACTCCTATTTGGGCCCTCTATTGCATTAATTTAGTGACCGATAGTTCTTCAATACGAAAAAAAATAAAAAAAATAGGCCCATTGTGCACTTTTATAAAGGGGTGTGATATCCACACATCTCTTTTACTTCTCCCACACCTTTTTAGTTTTCAGCCTTTGAATCAAATGAATTAAAGAAGATCAACGGACAGAAATTAACAAGGGTGTGTGAGAAGTAAAAAATGGTGTGTGGATAGCACACCCCTTTATAAATTAACGATTCAATATTTTATTATTTTTCCTTGAGTTGTTGACAGCCTTTCATAATCCCAAAACTACTCAAATTGAGTCCCCGTAGCAACCTGTATTCTTGCAGGTACCCTTTTTTATGAACATGAAGTTCATCTACAATCAAACCGGTAGTTTCAAATTTAGTGCATTTGAAAACCGAAGTTTTCATACAAAACATACACCCATGAAACCTAAAGTTTTTCATGAAAGTTAAACAAAAACATGTCTGTAGAACCAGAAGATTCTACTTTATGTCAATATATAATTACTTTTTCATAAGACTAACCACAATCTTGTTCTCTTCATTGTAGCACCATGTCAAACTTGAATAAACTCGATTGTACCGCTTTGGAAGTTTCTAGTCGAAACTACCTGAAGTGATTTCAAGATGTGAAGCTCCATCTCATGGCCAAAAGTTTCAAAGCCACCATTGAAGAGGCTACTAACGTACCGGTTGGCGAAGGTGACAAAGCAATTGATATGATCTTCACCCAAACACATATGCATGATTCATTGCAAACTGAATATGTCATTAAAGAGGATTCGCGTACTCTCTAGCTCACTCTGGCAGAGCGCTTCAATCACCATAAAGATGTCTTATTGCTTGAAGCAAGACATAATTGGCATGATTTATGTTTCCAAGACTTCAAGTATGTGCATGAGTACAATTATGAAGTATGTCGAATCTGATCACTTTTCAAGTTCTATAATGAAGACTTGACTAAATAGGATCTTCTAGAGAAGACCTATTCAACTTTCCATGCCTTCAATATTGTCATGCGACAACAGTATAAGGCACATAAATTCACTAAGTTTTCGAATTTGATCTATATCTTACTACTTGCTAAAAAGAAAAAATAGCTTTTGAAGTGGAATCATCAAGTTAGACCTATTGGCTCGGACACTATGCCTGAAGCGCAAGCCACCACTTCTCAAGGTCACAAAGGACGCAAAAGGCGTCATGGCTGTGGAAAAAGGCTGAATCCCTAGGTTCCAAGGGAGGAATCTGAGCCTGAAGCACAATTCACTGGGTTCCAAGGCTTCCATCTTCGATAATAAAGGCAAAACTCAAACCAATCAAGCTTTTACTGATCTTGATATGTGTTACCGTTGTGGTTCAAAAGAACATTGGTCTTGTGTTTGCTGAGCTTCTCCTGAAGCTATTGCTGAGTATCATTCACATCGTCAGAAGATTGAAACGCACTTTGTACTTGTGGACAATCATGAGATATTGCCATGGAGATTTTAGACTTTCATGAGGCATCCACTTCTATGAAAGATTAGATTAAGTTTTTTTAGACATGTTGGTCGAGTTCCCCCTAGTGGTTGAATCCCCTATTTTCTCTTGATTTAATTTTTTTGAACAATTTCCTATGTATTTGGATTATTTATTTGGTGTTTTGTTTTAAATTTTTAGATAATTACTTTATGGATACTATTTCTCGAATATTTAATTGAATGAATAGAATTCAAATTTTCTTTATACATGTGACCAATTCAATTAATTTATTTCTAGGTATGTTTTATGGGGATATTAGTTGTTAGACAAATAGTGCAATCACACACACCATCTTGCGTGAACGCCACTATTTTACTAACTTCATAGCTAAAAATTCACCTTTAACAACCATTTGAGGCCTATCCAACCTAATGAGAGGCATGGCACTACCCGTATAATGTTGTTCATGGTACTGAATTAACCATTAAAGAGGTCCTTTACTCACCCCATTTCGGAAAAACGTTGTTGAACTTTAAGGATATTCGAGAGAATAATTATCATGTTGAAACCACTGAAGATAATGATTTGGAATAACTTTGTATCACTTCATATGAATATGTTTATAAGCGTATTCATTAAAAAATGGAACGCATCTCGAATGGATTATATATTACAACCATATGAGCCGTGAAGGCCCACCATATGACCGGCTAAGAGTTCGAGTTCCAGAGCAATTGCTTACTTTGGAACGATTGTTAACTCAACCCTCAAATACAAAGATTACCCATGACCCCTGAAGTTTCTTAAAAGGATTTAATGGGATACTTATGGACCTATTTAACCACCATTCTGACTATTTAAATAGTTTATGGTGTTGGTTGATGCAACGACACGTTTGTCAAATGTTTTCCTACTATTCGCATGTAATGCTGTATTTGCAAAACTCCTAACATAAATTATTAAGTTTAGAACTCACCACCTTGATTATCTGACTAAGTCGATTTGGCTGGATAATGCTGGAGAGTTTACATCGCAGACTTTCGACGATTATTACAGGTTAGTTGGGATTAAAGTTTAACATCATGTTCCCCATGTGCACACCCAAAATGGTCTATTAGAAGCATTCATTAAGCGTCTTTAATTGAACCTTCGGACCTTGGTCATGCGCACCAAGTTTCCAGTCTCTGCTTAGGGCCATACAATTCTGCATGCAACTTGGTCCGCTTGACGCCCACCACCACCCAATCTTTTTCATCATTAAAATTGGTTACTGGTACGAGCCTGATGTCACGCAATTACACATGTTTAGGTGGCGCAATTTATGTGCCTATAGCACCACCACTACGTACCAAAATGGATCCTCCAAGAAAAATAGGAATCTAATGTCGGTTGAGATTCACCATCAATTATTTGTTATTTAGAGCCCTTGACATCGATCTCTTTAACGCACGTTTTTTGGATTTTCATTTTGATGAGACAGTCTTCTTGTTGTTAGGGGAGATAAGAACGTTAACGTTCCTGAAGAATGCCACAAATTGTTGGATTAGCCCCACTATGGCTCATTTAGATCTCACACTACACAATCTGAAACTGAAGTGTGACATATTTTAGATCTACAAAGTGTTGCTCAAAGCATGGCGGTTGCTTTTATTAATCTAGCGAAAGCGACAAAATCACATATACCAGCTGCAAATGTGCTTGCAAGGATAAATATACCTAACATATGTTGAAACATCACTCCCGAACGATGAGCCACTTTTGAAGGACAGCTGGCTGCATGTGCTGTTTGGCCCGGTAGATTGGCGGCTAGCCAATCATCTACTCATATCCTGAAGCGTGTCAGACCTGTTGGTTCAAAGGATTCACAATCCCATAAGAGGAAGCCCACGAAACAACCTAGTGAAACTAATTTGAATCCGACCATCGCCTACTCAACAATTCCAATGCATGATGTTATTCTAGATTATGTTAGCATCTTTGATGAGACGAATCCGCTCCCAAGAATTGTGATATTTTCGTCTATTATACTAGTTTGGATGAGGTTTGGAATCAAAATGAGATGATAGTAGGTGATGCATTTGTATACATAATAGCTATTGATATCATGATGAGCGATGACATTGAACCCGCGTTTTGTTGATGAATGTCGACGTAAAATTGATTGGTTAAACTGCAAACAAGCAATTTAGGTCAAACTTAATTCATTTGCGAAACGTATATAGTTTGGACTTGTAGTTCTTACACCTCTACATGTGAAGCCTATTGGCTACAAGTGAGTTTTTATTGGGAAACATAATGAGAAGAATGAAATAGTGCGATATAAGGCACGCCTTGTGGCATTAGGCTTCTCTCAACGCTCTAGGATTGAGTACGAGGAGAGATATTCCCATGTAATGAACTTTACAATGTTTCGCTACCTTATTAGTTTGGTAGTTTCTGGAAAATTGAATATGCAGCTTATGGATGTGGTAATCGCATATCTCTATGGGGATCTTGATACAAAAATCTATATGAAAGTTCTTGAAGAACTTACATTGATTGGATCAAACAGTGTTAAACCACGAAACAACATATTGATCAGATTGAGGCGTTCACTTTACAGATTGAAACAATCCAGCCGGATGTGGTATAACAATTTGAGTGAGTATTTGATTAGTAAGGGATATGTGAATAATGAATTATGCCCATGCATGTTTATTAAGAAGTCACATTCCGGATTTGTGAAATTGTCATGGCTGGAGCTTGAGCATTGTTTAGATGGTAGTCTGGTTCATCAATCGAACTACACCCAAAAGGTGTTTAGACACTTTAATGAGGATAAAGAGAAATCTTTGAGACTCCTATGGTCATTCGGACGCTAGATGCAAAACGAGATCATTTGTCTTAAAGATGATGAGAAATATATTTTGTAGCCTGAAGTTCCATACCTCAGTTCAATTAGTGCTTTATTGTACTTAGCTCAGTGCACTAGACTGGGCATCTCCTTCGATGTTAATCTTTTGGTAAGAGTGCCTACAAGTGGACACTAGATTGTTGTTAAAGATATCTTTGTTACCCCAAAGGTACTACGGATTTGGACTTATTCTATCCCTATGCGTCCTCGATTGGAGCTGTTGCCCCCCTTGGTTCTTAAGTTGATTCTCGCCTTGTTGGTTATGTTGATTCAAGTTGTTTATTTAACCCGCACAAGGCACGTTCTCAAGCGGTTTATTTCATTACTATTGGAGACATCGCAATATCTTAGAGGTTAACCAAGCAGACCTTAGTTGTGACTTCTTCGAACCATGCTAAATTCTTGCCCTACACAAAGCTACTCATGAATGCTTCTGCATGAGAGCTATTATTAAGCATATTCAAAGTACTAGCAGACTTTCTTCTGTCGTTGACATCTCTATAATGATTTATGAAGAGAACGCCGCATGTATTGACCAGATCAAGAAAGGATACATCAAAGGAAACAACATATTGAGCCAAAATTCTTCTTTTCATATCAGCAACAAAAGCATTGGATGATTGAAGTCAAACAAATCCGTTCACAAGACAATTTTGCTAGCCTTTTCACGAAATTTCTACCAAAGTCTATCTTCTAGAAGCTTGCCAAAGGAATTGGTATGCGTAAGTTATCTGATTTGGTTCTCATTTGGAAGTTTTGTCAAACTGAGAGGGAGTATCCAGTAGTAAACTCACTTGACCTTAATGTATTATTTTTCCTACAATAGGAGCTTTTTTCTCTTTGATATTTTGCTACCTAACGAGGTTTTGATGAGGCACCTATCCTTGTGATGGTCGTACCCTCGTGTGCGTTTTACTAGCGTCCAAAGTTTTTGACTTAATGCATCTTCTCACTTTTCTCCTTAGACTATAGATTTTATCCTAGCCTAGGTTTTACCATAACGAGGTTCGTTTGTTTTGAGACTAGCATTCACTTATTGTGCTGATGACTTCATCATCTACTTCTTCATCATCGCTAAAGATTTGATGCAACATTTGTTTGAATTTACACACTCAAGGGGGTGGGTTGCAATCCTAAATTAGTTAGGAATGCGATTGTATAAATCCTAGTAGATTATTGTAATTGTATTCCTTGGGGAGTAAGATTCTCTCTCCCTAAGCAGTAAGCACTATAAATAATGCTGAGGGGGTGATTTCACCAAATTCTCTCTTTTTTCTCTCTATTGTTGCCGCACCCTCTCTCTATAATTCCTCAGTGAAATAGGCTTACAACACAAACAAGTTTTTAAATTACAAAAAGTGAACAAAAACTAAAAACGAAATGGTTATCAAACAGCCTATAAGTTGTAGTTTGAGAATGAAGACAACTTTTTCTTTAATTTTGCTGTCAAAGTGAAACTTCACTCAAACTGTAAGAGCCAGAACTGTAATTGGACGGTAAAAAAAGCAAGCTATTATTAGAACTCCGATAAAGTCATCAGGCACTACTTCCTAATGAGAAGTTAATGAACCGAAAGAGTGTTGGAGAAGAGTGATATTTTCTTTCATTACCTATGGTGGGCGTGGTTGGTTGGCAGCAGAATGAGAGAATATTTGCGATCTCAGCTAAAATGTGAACAATATATTCCAGCAAAGAATGATGATGCCAGACTGACTTGGGATGAGATTTTGAATCACAAAGGCAAAACTCTAACTTACAATAATTAAAAGCAGGGATAGATGGATCACAGTGACAAGGATCCTTGTCAGCAGCTAGGTCAGCTTGTGAAGACAATTAGCCACAAAGAAAAAGGAGCACGGATAGGACGTATATGGCACGAGTACAACACTATTAGTAGCATGCGTACATCGATAGAGTAACGTCCTGTGCCTATGAAAGAAAGACGCAAGTTTTTGTCCACATAAATGTACTCTTGTCATGTAGATTGTTTACGACACTCTTGCAACCAATATCACCAGTGCGGTAGATGATTACCATATGTGCAAATAGTACACCACCATTAGTGTCTATTTTGTTGCTGAAAGCCAAAAGGCAAGCAACAAACTTGTAAGTTTTACAAAAGCAACTGATTTAAAGTAGAAAACTTGTTAAATAAACTTTATATCACACCGCCAACTTTAATTTATTCGAAACAAAATCTGTCCGATACAACATTATACAAGAATTATGCACATCCCTGATCCCACCGGGCCAATTTTTTATGGGAGACAATGTCAGGCTCTTAAGCTATAAGATTGTTACAAATTACACTATGTTACTACCACAACAAGCTGCCTTATCGACCCGAAAAATGACGACACGCCTTCAATATAACCACATTTAGGAACGTAATTTTGGGACTGCTACCAACAGCGAACCTAACCTAACACTAACAGAGGTACAAATCTAACTCTTATTAAAATTTGGATAAATAAGCTCCCGTGTTCAGCTTCTACACATCCATTCTAAACAAACCTGTGAGATGGAAGTTCAGATCATATTGTTTCTGGAAGAACCGTGGTGTAGTCTGTATTCCCACGATCAATCCTAATTCTGTTCAAGAATCAGAAGGTTGACCTGTAAAACAATGCGCGCTGGATCTCCCTCCACTTGAAAAGTGCAACATAATATGTTTATAAGAAAGAGCGAACGACAAGTGTACTTGTAGTTGCAAATAGCAATCACATAATGTATTCTTGTACGTTAACAGACATTAACAGACTGACTACAAAGAATTTCTAACAATTAAACGGGCAGCCGTACTCACCCATTTGGTTTCTCCAAGACCCAACTATATCATATGGATCATATCTTTTTCCTGTCCGTGATGTGGTAAGATTCGTTAACAATATCAGAGACAAATGTCGGTGCGTTTGACCAAGTAATCATCCCGGACAAGGTTTAACAATATAAGAGTCATTCAACACGTTGCCAAACTTTTCCATCCATTACAAACATGAAGACATAAAACAACGAGCATAAGAAAAGTAATAATATGATATCACTTATCAATAAATTTATCTACTTGAGCAGAAAAGGCATTTTGGAGCATCCCTTTATGGAAGCTCGGGCTCTATTTGCATTTGAAACCTTGTTTCTCTATCTCAAGGATGAAGAACCAAAAAGAGAGATTACATTAATAGAACAAGTTTCACTCACCAATTGTTTAAGCAGTTCCTGTTATCAACCTCTCCCGCTCATCAAACTTTTTCACCTTTATGAGGCCAATGAGAACCTGAAGACTGAAAAATGCGCAAAAGACATATGCTGCAATGGCAGGAACCTGAAAATAAATAAGTAGCATCAAAATTGAGCTCTGAATAAAATCAGACAACAGGGAGTCCACACAACACCATAGATACCAAAAGTAAACTTGATAGCTTACTCGAATGGAATTAATATACAAGATTGTTGCGAGATTTATTAGGCTTCCAGCAGCAACTGCCTGCA
>JAOTRO020175033.1:0-11897 GCA_028566515.2 Pyracantha coccinea | reverse complement strand
TCACTCTTCTTCTTCTCAAATGCTCTCTCTACCGACGCCAACATTGATGGGGTTCAAAGCTCTAGGATCAAGGTCTTTGATCGCCACTTCAGACGCAAACAGGTTCTAATTTCCTCTCTTTTATTGTTCCCACAGATTTCAGTAAAAGCATCTAACTTTAGCAATATCCAATTGGGTTGAGAGATGGGCATTCTGATAAATTATTGGAGTAATTAAAGTTCATTTTTTTTTCTTCTCAGAAATGAAAATAATAATAAAAATTGTTATTTGTTATTGTTGTTTGTGTGCAGCTTGATCGAGCTGCTTGGTTGATGCGTTCCAAGGATTCTTTTGTTGATACTGTTGCTGAGAATCTATTAGATCGCTTGGAGGTAAAACAAAAACCCAGTTTCTTTTTTATTTTTATTTTAATTTTGGTTTAGAACCTTTAGTTTTACTTAAGGAATGAATTATTATCAGAACAGATAATTTTGTTACTATAATTTGTTGGCTTCATCACTGTTTCTGATGGTAAGAACACCACTCGTGGCGATTTCAAGTATATTATCAACCAAATTACTTCCCCGTATGGTATATAAAATTGCATATCTTGAGCTATTTTATAGTCGGTGAACGTGATTTATCAGCATGTTGTTCTCTGTAGTTTTCCTAGGACTCTGGTGATTTATAGAATCCCCTTTCCTTGAGTGGCTATATCCTTTCGAATGTTTCGGCTGATATAGTTGGATGATGCACTCCTTTTTCTTTCCTAAGTAGAAAACTTAACCCTATTTTCTTGTGTTCTTACTTCCAAACCTTTTCAAGTTCTATTGTTCCACCAGCATCTGCTGAATTTAGGTAACAGTAAAGTCTGGTAACCTTCTTGGGGAAATCTTGCAACACTTGATTCATCTAAGTTCATAAATTGTGACGTTTAACGACGTTACTTTTAGGGTAATGCAATAGTTAGTGTTTAATTCTAGGCCGTGGAGTGCGGAATGTGTACATCTTTCTGCAAGTCTATATTCGATGTTCCAGTCTATGGTGCTCATTCAAAGAAAAATATTTCACTTTGTATTTATACGGCTAGTACTTTCTTCTCTTTTGTGTTTAAATTTCCATGTGTATCATATTGAAGGACTGCAAGAAAACATTTCCAACAGCATTATGTTTGGGAGGCCAATTGGAAGCTGTCAGGCGTTTGTTACATGGTCGCGGTAAGAAATTAGTTTTGTAATACCTTTCTCCTTTATGCTTTGTATTTAGCTTTAACATACTGTCCGACATGTAATTTATTTTTCGTAGTTATGAGATTAAATGACTTTCTAGCCTTATTGACGAAAATTATCATACAAATGATGCTACTGAGGAATTAAGTGATGTTTAAGTGGAAATAGTGGTATTGTTGTTTTTGAATTGGTACGACTCACAAATCACCAATTTCCTACCATGTATGATGTACCCCAGTAGCGTCCATAAGCAGAGCCTTAACCGAAATGGTTGAAGATGATCCTCTCTTAACTCTCTCTCTCTCTCTCTCTCTCTCTCTCTCTCTCTCCCCCCCCGTTATGATGCCATAAAGTGATTCCTCAATTACAATCTAACTTAGCTGCACTTTTTTTTTTCTTCCAATGCTAGGTGCCATTGAAAAGCTCATTATGATGTCTGCATCACATGACATGGTAAAACTGTGTAGAAATGCTGAGTGTGAGTTACAAACTGAAAACATTGAAACATCCTTTATGGTTGGTGATGAAGAGTTTTTGCCGGTCAAGGAAAGGTATCCCTCTACATTTAATTTCTTTGGTTTTGGTTAATTTTACTGCTTGAGGGATTTTAATTTTGATATAATATCCTCTAATTGTATGTGTGAAGTTCTGTGGATCTGGTATTAAGTTGCTTGGGCCTTCACTGGACAAATGATCTTCCAGGAGCAATGATACAGGTATTTTGCCCTTTCATTGTTGTGTGCCTGAACATTCAAGATCAATGTTAAATTTAGTACTTGGATCCGTTATAACTCGTGAGGGTGATGCAAAGAATTCATGGAAGAGCATATAACAAAACACTTGTTAAATCTTGCTTGTTTACATAATATAGACAGCGCTCTGAAAAATGCATATTTATGTTGTGGTTCTTCATTTTCATATATGATGGAGAACAGGATAGGAAGTTTAATGACAAGGATGAGTCGTTTAATTATTTTAGGTTTTTAAAATAAAGGCTGCTCGTTTCAGCAGGCCCATTAGTCTTTTAGTTTCCTTTTTTTTACAAGGATTAGGTTTAATTTCCTTTTCTTTAAGGATTAGTTTATTTCCTATTTTATTAGGTTTATGTCTTTATAAATTACATCCTTGTAGACTCTCTGGAGACAGATTGGATGACTGAATTTTTTTTGTTTTTTTGAACAAACGATATTTATCTACACGAAAGGGGTGGGGGAGTGGGCTAAGCCTCACAATGGGCTAGCAATAATGTGGTTCAAATTCGCCTTTGGCGAGTATCGAACCTAAGAGCTCTCACTTCCAAGTGAAGAGCAGTACCACTAGACCGTAGTACTTAGTGGCTGGACGATTGAAATTAAAGTGCTGGGCTTTGCTTTTCTCTAGGTTTGTGTGATGCAACCTAACCCTAGGTGTGATCCCTAAGGCTTCTAGGAGTGATTCCTAGAAACCCTACTGGTGTGATGCTAGCAGTTTCTATCATTTTCTCATAATTTTCTTTTATCTTCCTTTAAGATTTCTGCTGTGCCTTCAACGATTCATAATTTCAACAAGAATCAAAATAGACAGACATCCTCCTTTAATTGAGGTTGTCCTGCATCATATGTACCTTATATGTACCTTCAAAACTATAAAGATGTTTTTAAATTAAGCTCTTAGAAAAGTATACTTATTTCTTTTATTTTACAAAAGATTTAATAGCTTTTGGTCAAATTCCTAAATCATATTGAATAATCAAATTCAGAACCTTGCAAATTTCAAAGTAGAACTACATAAGCTTGCATTTGTGGAGAACAATACACATTACTGTACTGAGAAAATGTAGACATACTCGTACATTGACAGAGATACGAGAGAACAAAAATCTGCATGATTTGTATGAAACAGTATTTTTCAGTATATCAGATACCTAACTCATGAAAAAACACGTATATAAAGTCTTTATAATTGTTAGCACTTTGTTAAAAAAGTTATAGCAGCTACTTTTAAAGGGAGATATGCTGCTTGTAGCTTTGTAGATTTCTTGGTTGATGACAAAACATGATTGCTGTTGCTCTGATGGAGTTAATTCCCACAAATGTATTCATGACTTTCATTTGTGTACCTTTACTTTTTCTTTTTCTTTTTCTCTATTCCTGTATCTGTGTTATATAATCCAGAAGGTTATCATTGTCATTATCGTCATCACAGAGTCCAGAATGTAACTGCATGAAAATATCTAAGACAAATGTTTCTGTTTGACAGTGCAGATTGGCATTGAAGCCAGATGGCCTATTTTTAGCGTCAATTCTTGGTGGAGAAACCTTAAAGTTGTTTATTCTTTGTTGACTTGTCAGTTATATTGAAACTTGAAAGTGGTTTAAACTTTGATTTGTTAATATGTTGATGATTACTTATCCTATTTTTGTTACTAGAGAACTGAGGATAGCATGCACCGTGGCACAAATGGAGCGTGAAGGAGGCATCAGTCCACGTGTATCACCTTTGGCGCAAGTATGTAACTGTTGCATTGGTTTTGTTGTCTGATGAATCCAAGGAGTAATTTTGATCTGTGGACAATCCATGTGTCGGACCCAGTGGCCACACATGCCTCTTGTTGCCCTATATTATTGATCTGCATGTTTGGCTCCTGTCACATACATACCAAACATAATGGGGCACATTGAGAGTATAGAATCCCACATTTGAAATTCAAAGCCTTGCATAACAGCATATAAGATGTTAGTTTTCTCCAACTGGCAACCGTAAGGGGGCACAAAATTAGAGTATAGAATTGCACATTGGAAATTCAGAGCCTTGCACAACAATATATAAGTTCATAGGCCTCTCCACCAATTGCCTAGTGACTTTGGGATGGATGCCTTGAGACTTTCTTTCCAAGTTCTGTTATTTTAGGTTTCCTGTAAAATTGTATCATTCTGCGGTTAAAAATCGGCATGTAAACCCTCCCACACATTTTCCTTTTGAGCTTAGGTGCGGGATGCAGGCAATCTCTTGACCAGGGCAGGCTTTTCCCTTCCTGGTGTTGATGTGGACGAGTTTGTAGTAAGATATCCAAGCGGTGAGCATTCCCTGTCTATTTTTTGGGCATGTGATTGTAGTAATTTATTGCTTGTGACTTTATGGTTAATGCTCCTTGGATGTTCCATGTCACAGTTAATATGTTCGTGCCTTCAATTTTAGGTTTATCTTGTGTTTCTTTAAGCTTAATAGCATGTGATCGAATGGGTGAGAAAATAATTACGGGCACAAAGTCTTTAACAATGAAATGATGCATGCACATGGAAGAATAAAAGTCCACTTGATGTTATCTGAAGAAGTGGTGTTTGTATACTTACGCAAGATTGGTTCCCAGAGTTATGGTACCCTGTGGAGAGATTGAAAATATGGCCCTAATTTACACACATACAAAAAAATACTGTAAAAAGGGCCTATATGAAATATTATAACCTACTGTATACATCAAAAAGAGAGCCTACTTCTAAAACAGTTCGGGGATCCTTCAACTTTGCATATGGCTAGGGAAGGCCCTAATTTTTATGAATTTCCTGTTTTTGTACATGTATCCTAAGTCGTAATCATTTAGAACTTTTTCTCTCTGTTCGGTGTAGCTCTGGATCTCATAGAACATCTGCGGGCAATGGGTGAAACGAATGCTCTTCTACAAAGGAACACTGTAAGCTGTATTTACTTTTGGGATTAAAAAAAACTTTGTTTCTTTACGTTATGAAGTAATCATGTCTACTTTCATCAAATCGATTGATTGGTGTGATATGCTTATTATTGAAACCAGATTTTAAAGAGAGAGACGGCCCTGGCCACTGCAGCAATTTATGATTCGATGTTTGCAGCAGAAGATGGCACCATCCCAGCAACCTTCCAGGTGAGCATATGATAAACTTCCTTACGGTTGTGAAATTTGTTAACTTAAAACCTAGATTAACGTAAGTTTGTGTTCCTTTTATATGTTCTATGCCTTGTACTTGTCTCTTAAACTGTACCAGGAAAGTTATTAGGAAATCTTAGTCCAAGACTTCATTTGATCACTATCGTATCTGTGTTTAAGCGCAGTTCTGCACCTTCCTCTCATGTGTAACAAGCTGATCCAAAAAACTCTGGTCTTATCGAACGCATGACTCGGTGTTTTGTTGGATTTGCAGGTGATTTATATGACAGGGTGGAGGGACCATCCATCTCAGCAGAGGGCAAAACGGAGGGGGTCTGCCAGTGTATCTTTTCAGGACATCCAGAAGCAATTTGGAAGTGAGACTTGATCTCCCTATGTACTATGTACTCACGTTTTCTAAGCAAAAGGAAGTGGAGTAAGAGAAGAAAGTTGTACGAGTGAGAAAGAGAAAGGAAAAAGTAGGCGAGGAGAGAGAGAGAGAGGAAAGAGAGGGCGAGGAGGGAGGAAATTTTGAGTTATAAAAATTCTAAAGTCACTTGTAATGTTTTTAAGTTGTTTATTTATTTAAGTTAGTTTTAAGTTCAGTTTTTTAAAATAATCCTATTAAGAATTCAAGGTTTAAGACTTAAAAATAATTTTTGAGTTTAAGAAATTAAATTAAAGTGAACACCAAACATGTGCTAAAATTTTCCGAACTATCCTCTCCTCCCCAAAGTTGTCACATATTCGTTATCAATTTAAGTTGAAGATTAAACATCAATTGAAAGGATTTGGATTCCATCCGGATTCTCTTTGCGAGGATCCTAGGGACCCTCATATCCTGTCCCTTCATTGTAAATTGTACGGTTAGAAATCATTTTAGATTTTTTTTATTGACAATTAAACATCAACAAGACCTAACAAAAATTGGCCGGACGATGTAAACGGATAAGATGTAAGGATCCCGAGGATTGATCCGGAGAGGATCCCCATCCCAATCGAAAAGCGATGTTTACGTCATTCTACTATTAGTACTTTGTCAAATAGGATTTTCTATAACAGTGAGAATTCACAGTAAATGTGAATTGTTGCTTAATAATTCTTTGTAGTTTTGAAAGAAAGAGATTCAAGCACTTAAAAAAATATAAGGTGATGCTATCCATACACCTCTTTTTACCTTCCATATATTTTTTTGTTATTTTTTCTACTGTGATATATGGTAATTGAAAAGAAGTGTTATAAGTTGAAACGTACAAGAGGGAAAATAGGAGGATCAATAGCTTTCAATAATTCAAAACATTAGTGCATGTGGTTCTTTAACGCAATGGCGGAAAGCAATCATGCTTATGCATCCTGGTGCAAATTCAATCCCCACCAATTCCCTTCCCCCCTAACAACCCGCTAAAGCTATCGATCAACTCAAAAATAAAAATAATTCAATACATACTCTTTGATCACAATCCACAAAAGAAAATACAGAGTTAGTCTCACACATGCACACACACCAACACTGACTAGATCCCCAGCTATTTCAGCAACAAAGCAATGGCAGCGATCAAATACTGAAACCATAGACCATGTCCGAAGCATAGTTTCGAACCGTTGCGACATATATAACAAACCGACTACCAAAAACTGAAATCATAAACCATAAACATGATTAGTTAGTACATGAGCTCCTACTGTTGCATTCTTCCTGCTAAGTTGTGCGGCTTTCGACCACATAAACTAATGGCAAACAACCTGACACCACCAAGCCGGACAAAAAGGCTCAATAGGTCATTCATGCATCAATGTATATAGGACACTTGATCTGCGGCAAATTAACATCACCGATCATACACTTCAAACTAACCTTGTCAATTTACTCCAGATGACGGCATGTCTGTACAGCAACATTTTCCAAACTTCGGTATCCCAGAACTTGACAAAGCTGAAATGAACGATGAGGTCACATTAAGCAATTATAATCTCACATCACATAGAACGATATAACTTTCGACTTAGAATGGTAAAGAACTGATCATGTGATGTTCAAGGAAGCAGCTTAAACAAGCTGAAATATTCTGAACGAATAGAGTATAGATCAAAGAAATAAGAAGCGAAGGAGCCATATCTCCTGCCAGAGATAATAATCTGTTAGATAAGAAGAAAAACTCGTTTAAATTATTCTACATGGTAGTCTGAAAGAAGATAGTATTCACGTTTGGTTGTTTTTTGATTCACAGCATTACTTCCCAATTTCTAACTCCTTCACCGAAATACATGAACATGGTGCATAACAAGATATAATAATTGTCGCTAGTAGACACGTCTATACTATCGCAGTGTAAATCATAATTCGATACCAGTGTGTTGGATATTTGGTGATCTCTCAGAATCCTTTCTTCAATACCAGTTAAGTTATAAAGTCTGTTGTTCAAATTTGAAATTCTAGAAGGAAATCTAAAAAATATTCTTCACATATAATTACAAAAATTGGAATCGTATTAGGATATTGTGCTTACAAATCATGTCAACTGAAAAACAACTGCAGATACAAAATTTAAGTTTAAAACTTTGTAGTACCTGGTAGGAAGCATTAGCGACGCAGTGGCATCACAAACTGTACACACAATTAAATTCTTAAACTTTGTATACTTTTGATAAGAGATGAAAAAAATTATTAGTTTGTTCAAATCAACTCTTATACTTAACAAGAGATCTCATGTTGAAGGAACAAAAACCAATTTCAATAGAACTGAAGTTAGAAACTATTATTATCAGAGTGGTCACGAGAGTCATTTGTTTCTGTGTTAGAATAAATTAGGTAATTAATCAGATATGTCTTCTGAGTCTTGTCCTCTCATCCTGAATAGAGTAATATAACAGATAATCTACTAAGAAACAAGGCAGGAATAATTTTGTAATAAATCAAGTCTAATTATTGGACACAGACAAAAGTAGTGTATGAAAATTAATTTGATTCTAGAAAAGGAAATGCCGTAAGACTCACTGTCATCTGTCGCCTGCAACAGCAACTAGAACTGAACGAAGCTCAAAATTCACGAAGTTGCATAGAAACAACAAAAAAAAAGATAACAAGAAAGTGGAAGAGCACCTTTCCACGTTGCCAATACAAGAACGAAAGCCAAAAGAGCTGAACTCTATGGCTTAAACCAGTATCACATAAGTTCACAAAATAGTTTGATCTATTAGATTTATTGTAAATTTTACAATTACATTATCACTCCAATCAATTCCAGAAAGGGGTCTGCTATGAAGATTGAATGGAAAAAAAGGTAACCTAAATGTTCAGATGCTATGCAAGTTGCAATCAAGTGATTTCAGTTCGCAAGGGGCAATCACAGACCTACTTAGTAGAATAAAGATAAAAGCCTAAGAGTATGACAGAAACAGGAGCCTGTTAATAATGACGTACCAAATGCTCCCGGCAAAGCTCAACTGCCGTAATGGTGGGCAGATTACACTTGAAACTGGATGATGGTCACTGTTCCCAGCATTGCAACCTGTAGACGATGTATATCTATTCTGATTGTATATGCTTTCCGTCTGCATGGTCCTACAACAATGCCATTGGTCAATGGTCTCAATACAGGTTGCTTTTTAGTTTTTTCAACCTCCATTAACCAAGTGAAACGATCAGACTCATATTTGTTTTGAATGTTGGGCACTGTCTCTTCAAGAGTTCCAACACAACAGCCCTTGACAAGCAGCAGCTAAATGTTTCGAGAAACGTAGACTCAGCCAGTCAAATCACTCATTCAATTATTCAAGTACTCAACTGAAACAATAATTTCCAAAACAAACATAAAATTCACTCTATATTCAGCAGCCGCAAAAAGATTCAATTATCTAGCAACGGACAAGTTATCATAGCTATCATTGCTTTCAAAAAGAGAGACCTCTAAAAGTAGGGCCAGATCAGCAGCCGCGAAACTCAGGCATGTACAATACAATAACCTAGATGCGAAGAAGTTGCATTGAAGAATAAAACTGACTCGATTGTACGCAGTGCAGCAGATCATCCTACGCCTACCCATGTGGCGTTATTAGAGAAGACTCTATTCTGCATTGTAAAACCTGATATAATGATCAGAATTAATGGTTTATCTATTTCTTTTCCATCCATGTGCTACACTGCCGGATCCTTGCCCACTTTCAAAAACTTGGGGAAATTAGGGTTTCATACAAAATCTAGTAAGTGAAGTTGAATTCTTCAAAAATAAAGCTATAAAATTGAAGTGAACCAACCCGCAAACCTGTCTCGTTCTGGTAAATTAAGTATCGTCAGAATGAAGAGTTGTGCTCAACTCAACCACCACGGATCGGATCAACGATCTTCTGTTTCTTCTGAAGAAGAAATCCTTCATGCCCATCGCCGTTGTTTGTAGAAGATTCACACCCAGAAAGCCGCTTCCTTTTCAGATTTGTGGATGTCATCCCCAGAGATGCGGCAGCCCTCCTTCTCAGAGACCTCCTCTTCTTGGGAATGACGACCGGGACCGACGGAAACCCGAAATTTGTTTTCTTGTTGGGCCTCCTTCTCAGAGACGACCGTTTCTTCCTCGGAACGATCGGGAGCGATTTCGATTTCACAGCAGCACAGAAACGGATGAAATCTGCAACGACAGAGTACTCGTCAAAAAGCCATCTTTTGTCTTCCTCCCAATTCCGGAGGACCACCGCCACCTCCGACAAAAGATTCAAATTCGAATTCATTCTCACAATACCAAATCAACTCAACAGAATGACAGAGTGGGGTCAGGGTTTCCGATCAGCAGTCAACAGAGTGAGAGAGACAGAGTGGGGTTAGGGTTTAGGATCAGAAATTCACAGAGACGCGGAGAGAGAGAGAGAGAGAGTGATTAGGCGCTGATAGGGTTTGCAAGAAGCAATGTGGCGTTGGGAATGGGAGGGGATTATAGTTATACATAGCCAGCACTGCCGCTATAAGGCGCTTCAACGGTCGGACTCGCGAGCAGTTTTGAATTCAAATTTCAAATTTCGAAATTCGTTTGCCGTTTATACGAGCTGCTGGCTGGAAGCGGAAGCGTGAGGGCATTTCAAAAATACTAATATGCCCATCCACTTAAAACGTTTTTTTTTTTAATAAACATTTTTTAAGAAAAAATTACACATAATGATTACTTTTAATACTTAATTTTATATTGAGACAATACTTTTAAACATTTCAAGAAGAAACAAAAAATTTGAATGCTGACATCATTTTTTTTTGCTCTGGAGTTTAACTTACGAAAATATCCTTTATTTTTTTTAATCTTTTCACACTTCTCTCTCTAGCATTGAAGTCGTTTGTGCCACCTAGGCGCCTTGTTTCTCGGGGTTCAAAGAGATGATGTACGCGTTTGGATGTGCGTTTTAAAATTACAAAAAATATTTTTGATGAAAATATTTTAGAACCAATCTTGAATAAATATGCAAGTAAATCCTGAAAAAGTACTTAATGTGCTTCCTGAAAGAAGCACATAACTGGTGCTTCTTGCAGAAAGCACAAAAACGCTTTCAGTCATTTTAAAAGCACATCCAAACGAGCCCGTAGTATGTGGAGGTTGGGCATCTACACCTTTTTGCCACAAGAAGGAGCTTCCCATCATTAGTTGAGGTTGACTGGTACAAACGGTAAAACAATTATATTTACACTTAAGAATAAGACTTTAGAAAATCTAATTCAAATTTATTTGTTCCAGGTACATCAAATATGCCCTCAAACTTTTTAAAAGGATAAAAAAAATTTGATCCAAGTGAACAAAAGGCCAAATTACAAAACAAGCGTCAATCTTATATACTTATACATTTGGACATTGTTCAATCAACTCTCAAATGACTGAATACACGATGGAGCCTGCACAAGAGAAATTAAACTAATACCCAGTGATTAATTTAATTTGAAGGAGGATGTTACTGAACTTTGAAATTAATTTGATTGATAAAAAAAAAAAGTAAATTCTTTAGAGCTTACAAGTACCGAATAAGAATCAATCTAACCCAACTCAACACAAACTAAGCTTCTCCATTTACTAATTCTTCTAAACCTATCCAAACTGATTCTATTAAAAAAAGTATATAAAACTGATTCAATTTAAAAAAAAAAATATTGATGTCAATTAAGTTGCATATTTTTTTTTTTAAAGTAAAAAAAGTATACAAAACTGATTTTACATGTATTTGAAATTGATTTTGCAAAAATGGTCGAAGACGATTTGAATTGATTCTGCAAAAATGGTCGATGACAGGTTAAATTGATTATGCAAATACGGTTCGAGACTGGTTGAATCGATTATGCAAAAATGGTCAAGAACGGGTTGAATTGATTTTGCAAAAATGGTCGAAAACGGATTGAACTGATTATGCAAATGGTCGATGATGGGTTGAACTGATTCTGCAAAAATGGTCAAAGAATGGTTGAACTGATTCTACAAAAAATTGTAGAGGATGGTTTAAGAACTGATTCTGCAAAAATGGTCGAGGATGGGTTGAATTGATTCTACAAAAATTGTCGAAGACATGTTGAACTGATTTTGCAAAAATTGTTGAAGACGAGTTGAACTGATTCTGCAAAAATGGTTCAGGACTGATTGAACTGATTATAGTAATAAATGATACAAACTTATACTACATATAGTTTCAAAACTTGTTCTACATCTATAGTTGAGGATTGGTTGCTTATGGCACATATTAATTTTGTTGGAGTTGTGAGGGTTGGGTTCCATTAAAAGCCTAAAATCTTAGGAGTATGGTTGGTATTTTAAAACATTGTTTTCATGTTTTTGGGCTGTGCTTTAATT
>JAOTRO020175023.1:0-11900 GCA_028566515.2 Pyracantha coccinea | reverse complement strand
TTCACAATGGGCTAACAATAATGTGGTTCAAATTCGCCTTTGGTGAGAATCGAATCTAAAACCTTTCACTTACAAGTGAAAAGGAATACCATTAGACCATAGTAAGATTCAAATGATTTATTATTCGGAACCGTGAATCGGCATGAACCAAACCGAAACATCAATCTAACTGTACGGTTTTTTTAATAAATTTAAATGGAACCGCATCGAACCAAATCGTGGGCCTTTGAGCCCAATTTGTTGGGCTTTCTGATTTCACCTGGATTTTGGGCTCAAATTTGATCAGCTTAATTTTGTTGGCCTTCTAGATGTATGCAATTTTTATTTGGTCAATTTATTCACGTACAAATTATTTATGGCGTTTTAGTTAAAATGGTCTTGAGTTTGATATAATTTCTCACTTTGGTCACTAACAATGAAAATCGATAAAAGTGGTCCCTAAATTTATCTACCGTAACTCATTTTGATCATTTCATGAAAAAATATGTCAATATTCTCGTTAAATTATGACGTGAACGACAACGTGATCACTTTTTTACGGCTCTTATTGTCAATCCAACTCCTCTAGTTAACGAGGATATTGACAAATTTTCTTACGGAATGACCAAAATGATATACTATGGACAAACTCAAGGACCATTCCTATCAATTTTCATTGTCAAATACCAAAGTAAGGAGTTATGTAAACATCAGAAACTATTTTAGTTAAAAATCCATATGATTAGTCGTACAATCTTAGTTTACAAGTACAACCTTAGTTTTGGTAATTTTTATGCACTTTTAACACTTTGCTACTTAGCTCCAAAAAATTGGCACAATTTAGGATACTAAATTACTATCTCTATAGTAGCAAACTACTTAAGTTAAAATTACATGCAATAAATACCTAAAAACAACAAATTAAGTTACGATCCAAAATGAAATAAATAAGTTATTAACCACAAAGCAACAAGTTAAAGTTACAAATATAGTTCCAAATGAATTTCAAATTGTTAGAACTTAGTTCAAACTTGAAAGTTCATGGTTGTGAAGATTGCCCCCTTCGGTTCGGTTCATGCTCAACAATGCCCAATAATAATCACAACCAACAGTTTAGTATATATCCAATTCAACATATTCCAACCATCAGTTCAGCATATATCGAACTCAACATAGCGGACGTCACATATGCAATAAAAAATAGGGCATACCCAAATTCTAACTAAAAATAGCCGAAATTCCAATTCAAAATAGCACATATCCACATAATTCAAAACTCTAAACTGGATACCAAATTTTCAATCACATATCCATTTCAAAATTAATTAATCACATAGCTACCCAATTTTCAATCAAAACCACTATTCAGTTGTACATAAGGCCATCTCTAACCGATTCGGCCAGAGGGTCATAGGGCCAAAAATAGCCATAAATGACACGAAAACCGTCTCCAACCGAAAGCTAGGCCAAAGGGCTCGTGGGCCCCATTGGGCCACAAAAGGAGAATCGGGCCAACCGGCTGGCCCAACCCAGCCAGCCATGGCCAATCCAAAAGTTTGAATCACAACGACTAGTTGCGTTATATTTGATGTTGTAGGTACTTGTTTGTGGCACAGGAATGTATCATCCTATGGCACCTCATGTACTCATTTAAAGAGATATTATCAGTTCTTGGATTCAAAGGCAAATTAGGCCCATCATACATTTTTGCACGAGCCCTTCTTAACCTATTTGCATCCTCTTGGTCGTCGTCAGAATCTCCATCAATATACCCATCTTGCTCATCCTCCACAATCATGTTGTGTAATATGATGCAAGATATCAGGATGGAGTTCAAATTTTCTCGACTCCACCCTCTTGCCGGTGCCTTAATGATCTTCCACCATGCTTGTAGAATACCAAAAGCTCTCTCAACATCTTTTCGGTATGCCTCTTGGTGTAAGGTGAACCACCTTTCGGCATCATCTGCAGGGTTTGCAATTTCTTGGACATGTGTCACCCACTTTGGGTAGATGCCATCTGCCAAGTACTACCCCATGTTATTCAGACGCTCATTGACGTAGTAGTTAAGTTGAGGTGATTTACCCTTTATCGGGTTATTGAAAAAGGGTGAACGCCTAAGAACTATAATATCATTTTGGGATCTTGGGACTCCAAAGAAAGCATGTCAGATCCATGTATCAAATGACGCAACCGCCTCTAATACAATTGTTGGCTTTCTCGATCTTCCGCTAAAGCCTCATTGCCATCCGGTGGGATAGTTCTTCCACTTCCAATGCATGCAATCTAATGATCCTATCATGCCTAGAAAGCCACGGTCTTCAGCTTTGTGAATGAGCCACTCTAGGTCTACTTGATTTGGTTGACGGAGGTACTCCTCTTTGTAAAGTTGAATAACTGTTTGACAGAATTCAGCAAGATTATCAAGACATGTAGACTCATACATACCATATGTATCATCCATCGCATCAGCTGGGGAGGCATAGGCCAGTATTCGAAGTGCAATAATAACCTTCTGATGAGGTGAGAAACCAGGGCGGCCTACTCTGTCCAGTTTCTGTCGAAAGTATGGATTGATATGTTGGACATCATGAAGTAAACCCTCAAAGATATGACACCTCATCCGGAAACGACTTCTGAAATCCTCTTCGTTGTACACTGAGTTGGGATTGAAGCAGTTGTTCATTAGATTGTGATGCACCATCTCACAACAAGAAATAGAGCTTGGGTGATAGAATTCTTTATGACACAGAGAAATTCATCACATTTTGTTAAAATAAGTTACGAATTTTAAGAAAGCGTCACATAAAGTTTTAGGTGGGATACAAATTTTTTTCCTAATTTTGTTCGTCGCATAAACATTTTAATTCCTCACAAACTATTGTGCGGGAAAACTTACCGCCCAATAAATTTCAATTAAGTGACGAAAATATAGTATTAGTCACATAATATAAGCTAAGGCCACATAGATACATGTGACGACAGGAAATGCCTCACCTGTTCTACAAAGGCAGGAAAGAAAATAAAATGTATTTATCATAAACCCCCAAATTGTAAAAGTCATTTGTTCTGCTCTCACCTTGTCTCATTGCTCCCAGCCGACGTTCAGCTCTTCCACGATTATGGCGATCGACTTTTGGTGGTTGCCACCGACGGCAACGACCAACTCTCCTTCATCTCCCTATGTCGCCCATTGTCACATCCTCTGCCACTCGCTCTCTCTCTCATCTCTGACTTAGTACGACGCAGATTGGGGAAAATAGTTCTCCGATTGTTCTCGCACGTTAGGTATTTATTTGTTTCCCTATTTTATTCTTTTAATTTATTATTAGGATTTTCTTCTTGAAGTAGTTCAATAAGTAGATTCATGGCTTATGATTTAATTTCTTTATCTTGAATTGAATTTTTGGGTGTAAAGGAAATTAATGGCATATATCACTAAGTTAGGGTTTATAAGGTGTGAATAATTAGGATGATGGAGAACAATTCAGTGTATGGAAGTGACAAAGAGGCTGATGAAGAGGCTGAAGTCAGCAGTGATGATGGCGACAAACAATTGTATGAAGAGGTATGAGTTGGTTTTATTAGAATTTTTTCTTAGCTTAGATTTGAACCCTAAGAGGTCTGGACAATAATTTTGTGATTTGCAGTTGATTTTAGGAATTGATTGATGAGTTTGGTTTGCATGCAGAGACTGAAGTTACTGTTTTTGTTTGTGTCGATGAGGGATTTCGACCAAAGTTCAAATTGTAACAATATGATTATTTTGGTTATGGTGAGAAGTCAGAACCTTTTTTTAATCTTTCCCTTTTTACTTTTCTATACCCTTTTTGTGATGATTGACTGAAAATTTGTTAATCATTTTAATGCATATGAGATCGGGTTTCTGATTTAGGATCCATTTCTAATCTTTAGAGATTGCTTGATTTGGTATTGTCAAATGGTATATGGATTTCCATGTTAATTGTGTCCTAGGTGCATGGCTTGGCCCTTTTTGTACTGAAGGGTTTCTATGATCATATTAGATTAGGAATTATACACAACTCACCTCCCCCATTTTGGCATGTCGTCTGTAGAAAATTCAAAGCAAAAAATAAATATTTAATTATTTCTATGATCATATTAGTACAAAATTAAGGGTGTATAACTTGCAACTACATCTTAATATATGCAATATTATATGTTTTTACATGCTATTGTAATTGGGAGGAAAATAATTAAGTGGCATGCGGACGGGTTAGATTTCATGGTAAGGAACTACTGAAACCTGAACCTACATGTTAAGTCCTCTTATCTCTGTCATCTAGTATACATGTTCTCCTTCTTTCTCATTTATCTTTGTAATTGACTTTTCTTGCATTGCTAGTTGAATAATATTGATGAAGTGTCTAGTATGTTTATAAGAGCTCCATAAAAGAAGAACAAATAGCTGAGAGCACAATGGATATGCAAAAGGAGAATGAAGATGTTATCGCACAATTGAATGTCTTTTGGCTGCAAGTCAAGGGTAGACGGATAGCACAGGGTAGACGTTTTTTGTTAGCACCTCAATCTCTAGAGGTGTTGAATTGCTATTAAGTTGAAATGAGAAACCATGAGTGTATCCTACTGAAACTTTTTAGTTTTGTGGATGTTCATGTTAGATTATTTGAGACGTCACATGGTGTATGTTTTCGACTTATGTGATTAAATTCTTGATTAATAAAAATGTGATTTACTGAAGTATTACCTTACATTTGTTATGAATTCTAATTTCAAATTATGAAACAAGGAATATGTGGTAATTAGTTCATCATATATTGGAAACAAATGGGTATTTGACTTCGACATACGTGACGCACCATGCCTCACATATCAAATAAATAGGTGACAATTTAAGCCTCACTTACGCATACGATATGTGACGAATTTATACGTTACCCAATTATGTTTTTTGTGATGCTTACTTCATCACATATCTCTTGAATCTGTTCCAATCAATTAATAGGTGGCGAAAACGGTGTCACATATACATAAAATATGTGACGAGTGTGACATTCATCACGTATACTTTCGGTGACTCCTCATAGGTGACGCTCGCTATGATGCTGAAAATGTGTCATATATTATCAAATGTGATGCATTTTCTCTTTTTGTGATGAATATTTATCGTCACATGAGCCATGTTTTCTTGTAGTTCATGGCTTGTAACCGTGACCAACAATAGAGCCACCCCATTGAGGTTGTTCTTCAGTTGCCTCACAAGCCAAGACCCCAGCCATGGCTGCCATATATGATGTATTGTGTCTTGCTTCATCTTCTTCATCGAACTCATCATCTTCTCGTCTCATTTGTGCCCATTTATCTTCCCATTTAGAATTGGATGAGGACCCCCAATTGGAATCCGAAGAGGATCCAAAGTTGGAATTCATTGCAAACTTGAATTGAAAGAGATATTGGACAGGGCAAAGTTGAAGGTGTGTGAATTATAGGCCAATATCCACCCTATTTATGGACATTGGAAGCTAAAGATAAGAAATGCCACACAAATAAAAATCCTATCTAAAAGCAATACAACCAATTACATCTCGACACGTGACACTCGAAATTTGCGATGTAAAATTATTGAAATTCCTTATCGACAAGAAATTTGCAAAGTCACTTAGATATCGACACTTGGCACTTGAAATCTGAGACGTAAAATTATTGAGATTCCTTATCGAGGTAGATTAATTATTGAGGTAGTTTAATTTAAGTAACCATATTAATTTAATTAAAATAATAAATTATGTTTGGCCCTATAGCCCTTTGGCCCTCGGTTGGAGATGGTAAGAAATATGGCATGTCACAAGGCTATGTTTGGCATGTGGTCCTCTAGCCCCTCGGTTGGAGATGGTAAGAAATATGGCATGTCACTATTCATTAAAATATTAATTTCTTGGAGGGCTATAGGGCTAAAACGAGCCATATGGCCCTCATTTGGTTGGAGATGGCCTAAGTAACTAACCTTCGAGTCTTTCTTGTTCCAAATTAAGCAAATTCAAATTCTTGTAATTCAAGGCCCTGATTGAACCCACATAGACATTAGATTAGAACCAACCTTATGTATGTATACATAAAAGAGTTTATACACTATTAATAAGTAGGAAATATATAGTATATTAACTATTAAGACAAATGATGACTAACAAATCTGTATTGTGGGATTTAAGTACATCAAGCACACATATTGACAATCTTTCCCTTGTCACTAGTTATGGTAGTAAAAATTTGTCGTCTTCAATCTTGACAAATTTGTACCTGCAAAACAATAAATGCCTTTCGTCAAGGCCAAAGCCTCTGGCACCACGAGACGAGGTGGGGGAGGTGGCCTTGGCCAATGGATTTTCCATGCCAAAGCCAGTAACTCTAAAAATAGTGAGTGTTTAGGGCTTAAGTACATAGTAAAAGTTTATTAGTGTTCGTGGAGATGATGTATTTATAGGGAGGTGGCCGGCTATGATAGGGTTTTGCCTTACACGTGGCAGCTTCCCATTGGCCAATGTGTGTTATTCGTATAATGGATGAGGAAGGAATTATCCTGAAGATATTAAATAGGAGATAAGATCTTGGGACTATTAAGTCAATATCCTTGATTGATAGTGATGAGGATTCCTTACTTGTTTGAGTTGATCTTCAATGAGGAATTTATTAAAGATAGGATTTGGTGATTAATCCTATCTTTAATGTCTTTAACTTTTCCATGCCACAAGTCAAGGAGCTTGGTGATGTCGTAGGCAGTTACTCGAGCGTCCAAGGATGTTGAGCTTCACGTTGGAATATTTGTGGGCTCTACGCTTTTAATGAGGCAAATCTCGTCCTCTTTGGAAAAAAAATTCTATGTGTCGTCTCAAGGATTTTCTGGATAATTCTAGGCTCCACAAATTCCCTCACACATGCTAGGTTACACGCATAAAATGGCAGTAAGTGTAGAAATATCAAGCTGAGTAGGCGAGCATGGAGTTGTTTCCTAATTTGATGTAGATTTTCCACTTTGATTTGGAGTTTAAGTCTTCTAAGAAAGGGAAACCAATAAGGGGTTAAATAAGTTTACAAAAGAATTTTTATCCCAACAAGAAAGAGAGAAAATGCTAAAGGAAAATGTACCCCCTCCCTTAGTTTTCTTCTTTGCCTGCCCTTGTGAAGAGTTTATCGCATTGTTGTTCTTCTTCTCCATGCCACACCAAGGTAAGAAAATTTGAAAAATCTTATTCTTTTTTTTTCTCTTTCAGTTGGTGCTATTGCGGGGCAGTTGTTGTGGATGCCAGCAGAGCTACTGCTGTTGGTTGTGTAGCTGGATGGCTGGCTGGGGCCAGGAGATGCATGGTAGGGAGCCATGACTTAGGCTGGCTCGGGCTTGGAGGTTAGCTTTTGGGTGTTGTGAGACAAGAAGGGAGGCTAGCGTGGGTTAAGCCTCCTGCTGGGCTAGGGCCAGTGAAGATGAATGAACGAAGCACTCAGGGCGTTTGCCCCCATTGGTGGACTGGGCCACGAGGGCTTACATGTTGGATAGGCACGGGCATGAACCGTTTTGCTAGATCAAGACAAAAGGTCGTGGGCTTCTAGTTGCTGCGCTAAGATAAATGAGAGCTGGGCCGTAGGGCTTGGTGTGTGGATGTTGGGCTCTGTAATCATCTCCATTCTTAATTTTATTTTCTTCGAGCAACCTTCTGAATATTTTTCTCATGTCTTCTATGTAGGAATTCTTTAAGTATATCTCCCTCTAGTAAAAAAAAGTGAGCAATATCTTCTGCCCTTATATCGTCCAGGTAGATTCTCTGGTAAGGTGTTTTACTTCAAGGCTGCTCACGTTAAGATCACTTTCGCTGAGCTGTTTCTAGATTTCCTTAAGAAGTATAGACATGCAATCCTGTCTAGAGTTCACCTGATACGAGTGAAGGAAGGAAATAGCCATAAACCATGCAGCAAGGCTACCAAATTGGCACGGCTTGCAGTCGCGGAGCATGAGTCGGCGCGACCAAGGAACCGTGGTGATAGATCGTCAAGGTAGGAAGTCGATCGGCAGATTCAGCGAGACCGAGAGTTGCAGAGCTAGGCCCTGCTAGGTCGTGCTATGCACAACAGCAATCAGTGCTCAACCGACGACATTGGGCTTCTCCATGTATAAAACCGCCTGGTAATGAGGATTGTGTCATGCCAAAAACTGTGTGCTTATGAAAGTACGGCTTGAGCTTCCTGGGTTGCAACAACTAGCGCCAAAATTGGTTTTTTAAATTTTGGGAATCTATTTTTCACATTGATGAGAGCTCTTAAGCTGTAGAATGCTGGTAGTAGAGCCCTTAACATTTTTCGTATGAGGGTAGAGCTCAGAACTGCTTCAGATCCTACCAAGTAGGTATATAAGTCCTTTGCTGCTTCCAACTTGGATAGTAAAAGAGGTTAAACCAGGTACTTCTTCAAAATATAGAACACCTTTTTGCACGAGGTACTCATCCCTAATTGCCTTAAAAAGATATTGCATTGATGGGTAGACTGAAAAAAGAAACGGCTGAGTGCTGCTGCTCATCCAATCAGACTCTGAATCTTCTTCATAGAGTAGTGGAGGACTTCAAATCCTGGATTGCTTAGATTTTCCTTGGATGTGCTTTGATCTCTCGCTGGGTCATAAGGTACCCTAAGAATTTGCCTAAAGAAGACTCCAAATATGCATTTGACGGTGTCAAGCTTCGTCTTATACTTTTGGATGATGCCTTTTCCAAGTTGTCGGTGTGGTCTGATCATTACTTTCTCCTAGATCTACCTTTGTTGGGGTGATAACGCCTTCGACTGCCTCGAAGAGTAGTCTACAGATCTGTGATGCTATTCCCAATGGTTTTCTCGTTCGCATCATGCTGGTGAGTAAGCTGCTCATGATTGCACTTGTCATTGAGTGCCAGTTGGACTTGAGAATAAGTGATTCTACTTCCTTCTAGATTTGCCTCTATTAGAGCAATTGCGCCTCAGCTGCCTTCGGTAGTGGTTTGCAAGTCCGTCCTGCTTTTCCTAGAGGTTTGTTTATCTTTGAAGCAACCTCAGTACACGTCATTCTTTGTGATTGTGCTTAGCATTGATTCTAGTTGAATTTAAGCATAAATGTCCTTGAGTTTCTTCATGTTGCTTGTGTTGCTTGCTCTGGTGTAAAGGTTAGAGGAAATCCCTATAAGCCAAGTCGTTAATGAACATATGCGCTTAATACAGGTCTTGAGTGTTTGTTAGCGTGGACTTAACCATGCATGCACACTCACATGTAGGCTATACTGGGAATAAACATTTCTTAACACACTAAGAAGAGAGAAAATGTTTCCCCGTGGGCCGATGAGGGAGTGCTGCTGGTTGAACGCATAGGTTATGGCTAGTTAAGCGGCAGCTTATTGGACGCTTTTCGGGAAACATATCGTCATCAGCTCGTGTCTTGCTTCCGGACACCTCGTCAAGAGTGATACATTTTGGTGTGCTCAAGGAGTTAATTCACTAAATTGGACTACTACGGGAAGGCCCTGGTCAAGTTAGGAACTCGTTAGGATAGGTGTGGATCGCCATTTGGAATAAAAGAGTCGTCTGATGAGCATCCTCATGAGTGATAGAAGTGTAGTGGCCAATAGGCCCTTTAAGCTGGGCTCGCATGCCTTAGGCTTGGGAAGGATAAGCTCATTAGCTAGTTCTTGTTCTCAAGCTTCAAGGGCCAACATGTGGGCTTCTCTAGGCGTAAATGGAGATGATCTTGGTCGGGCATGCAAGCACTAGAGCAGGTTGGCCTATTGGAGCTGCGTGCTAGGTTTGTGGCAAGGAATGGTTCATCTATGCTGGGCTTCACGTGTAATAAGGCTTTTGAAGCATGCTCCTTAATCATATGGATTGCTGGTGTCTGGGTTGGTGCATGAATGGGCCTGGGAGATTGGTGTAGGGGTTGCACTCGTGTGGGCTACTGTTGAAGCTATTGTTGATCTTATGAGAAGGTTTAATTGGGTGTTCATCCCAATGTGTAGGAGATGCCTTTTATTGCAGTGGATTGGGCATGCGAAAGCTATATGCCTAAAGCAAGCCCTGGAGGACTTGGGATTTGTACTGGAGCTAGGGCCAATTGCTTTTGCTCATGCATTACTTCTGAGCTTGGCTCCTCGCTTAAGACGCGCCAAGGAGGTTGCTGTAGGGATGTTTCCACGGGCTTCCTAGTCCTAGGCCTGCATGGATTGGAGATTGCATTGGTCACTCACTGCTTTTGGGCTTGTGTACCAGGAATTATTTCTTCCTATTCCTGGACGCCATGGTTTAGGCTAGACGACTTGATCTCCATGCCGGTGGATCGAGCTTCTGGTGTTCACACTGGTACACACGCCTTGGGCCTCTTGAAGTGTGGATTGGTGCTGTAATTATTGCTCATTAGGCTTACTGGGTTGCATCCATGGCTGCACAGTGGCAAGGGTGATGGCAATAGAGGTTGCTTTGTGACTAGTCATGTGAGTGAAACCCCAGCTACGTAGGTAGTGTCGTTCATTGTGGTTTTGAAATTTCATAATATCCTTTCTTCAGGGACTGATCAAGGAACTTTAAAAAAGTTCAATGACACTACATGTGTGAAATTTAACTTAATAGAAAATTCTGAAAGTGAATGCAAGAGCCTTTTACAAGCTTAAAATCAAGTTCTGAATGAAATCACCAATTTGTGGTAGAAAAAATCCACTGTCTTCAGTCTTGACGAATTTGTACCTACAAACAATAAATATCTTTGATCAAGGTCAAAGCCTCACACACCCATAAGGTGGGGGATTTGGCCAATGAATATCCAATGCCTAAGTCAGTAACTCTGGAAAAAATGAATGTTTACGGCTTAAATGTGTAGCAAAATCTTACCAGTAAATGGTGAAGATAAGGTATTTATAGAGAGGTGGCCAGCCATGGTAGGATTTTGCCCTACATGCGGCAGTTTTCCATTGGCCACAGTGTGTCATTCGTACGATGGATGACGAAACAATTATCCCAAAGATATTAATTAGGAGATAATATACTAGGATCATCAAGTAAGTATCCTTGATTGATTGTACCTTATTCCTTACTTGTTTGAATCGATCTTCAATCAGGAACGTATTAAAGATGAGATTTGGTGATTAATCATACCTTTAATGCCTTTGACTTTTTCATGCCGCAAGTAGGGGAGCTTGGTGATGTCGTACGCAGCTGCTCGAGCTTCCAGAGATGTTGAGCTACGCGTGAGAATATTTATAGGCCTTGCCTATTTAATAAAGGCAATCTCGTGTTCTTCGGGAAAAAGTCCGCGTGCTGCCTCCAGGACTTTTAGAATTATGTTTCGCTCCACACTAGTGATTAGGCAAATTGTCATGTAACTTATTAGTCTTGATTTACATTCAACGGTCAAGATTAAATCTCAACGAATACGATAGTTGTAATAATTTATGATACCGAAAGAACCAAGGGTTCATACTGCTTCCCATACAAAATGTTTGCATTTAGTTCAATTTGAGGTTACATAATTTTTCGGGTCGGTCATTTTTTCGATTCGGTTTTGACATGGTTTTAGCTGGTTTCAACTTTTTTGGTTTTTTTTTTTCACCCATGTGTGTGTATATATATATATATATATATATACCTACTAAGGCTAGACCCATTCAAATGAATGAAGAGCTCATGAATTTTTGTAAAAAAGAAATTGATGAACTCCTTAGTAAAGGAATAATTAGACCCAGTAAATCTCCATAGTCTTGTTCTGCATTTTATGTTAATAATAATGCTGAATTAGAAAGAGGAATCCCTCGATTAGTTATTAACTATAAACCTTTGAATGAAGTTTTAGAATGGATTAGATACCCTATTCCAAACAAAAGAGATTTGATAAAGAGACTTTCTCAAGCAACTATATTTTCAAAATTTGATATGAAATCCGGTTT
>JAOTRO020175013.1:0-11901 GCA_028566515.2 Pyracantha coccinea | reverse complement strand
CTTTTGGAGTATGTTATGTATAGTAAGTGATTTCAAATTTCGGGGATGAAATTTTTTTCAAGGTGGGTAGGTTGTGACAACCCGTCCCTAACTTTACGATTTTATTAATTTTAAAATGAGTGAATTGATGAAAATGCCCTAGAGGCTAGATTGTTGACTTTCGTTGACCACCTTTCGTGACGTGTATGAGCTATTATTTTACCGTACTCTTGAAGTTCTCAACAGGACGATCCTGTAAGCGCAATCTAAATTGAAACCGGAGTTACGATAGGGGTTTTATAGAACTACAAATCCGAAAAGTACTTTTGTAAAAATTACAATTTATTATTTTATATATCTCTCATAGTTGTTATTATTATTATTTTATTGTTGGTTGAGAGAAATGAAGGAAAGGAGAATGAAGGATGGAGGAAAGAAGAAAATAAGGAGGTTGCTGCCCAATCAGAGGAGAGAAAAAAGGAAAGTGAAACCTAATTGGAAAGTAGGAGAGGATGAAAGACCAACTAATCAGAGAGCAAAGAAATGAGAGAAACTGCCCAATCAGAAGAGAGGAAAGAAGGGGAAATGAGGAAGGAGAGAAAAAGAGGAACTGGTTGGGTTCCCCTTCGACCTATGACCCTTTGTGATCAGTGAGTTTCTCCGGCGAAATTCATCATTTTTTATTGATGAATTGGGCTGATCCACCACTCCCAATCATCATCTCGGCCCTTCCTTTACCATTTCCACACCAAAATTGGGGAGATTGGTTCAAAATTGTGGAAAATTACACCGGTGGGTGCGATGGGCTTCGGGGTGGCGATCCATCAAATCCGGAGGTAACTCCGCCAACCACCACCACCAATAGAATTCCCTCAACCCCCAAGAACAAAGCTCAAACAACTATAGGGGCGGCGGAGCACCGGAGGTGACAGATTGAAGCTAACCCATTCTACGGTACTTGCGAGTTCATGGCGATTTGAAGCTTTTTCAGGCCAAATTGGACTTGGCCACATGTATGAAACTAGTTCTACTTATTGAGATCTTCATTCTGGTAAAATTTAAGAATTTGTGTAATTAGTTGAATTTTCCAGCGAGTCGGGGCGGCGCGTGGGCCGAGACCCCACCTAACCTCCCTAGGCTAAAATGGGTGCCTCGATTTCATATTAGACATCCGATTGATGAAATTTCGTTGTTTGGTTATATTTGTGTTAAGGGCTGCCACTTGGTTATTATATGATTCGATGATCTGTCCATTGGATCGTCACCAAACTTTAATACGTAATAGTACATAATATTTAAGGATATTAGAAATTGACAGATCGAGAAGCTGACATATGGATCTTCCTGGATGGGTTTTCTAAGTTTGTAAATCGAAATGTCGGCCACCACTTAATTTTAGCGATTGGCGGAGATTTGACTATTGGATCATTCCGAAACTTTAGGATGTTGTTCTAGAAGCTTATTGAAACTCTTCGGAAGTTACAGATCGGAAATCCAAGGTGAAGATCTTCCGGATCAAGTTACGTAGGGTTGTGGACCCTACCGTCAACCTTTGACCGATGGCTGACTTTTGGTCAATGGGTTACAAATCATTCTAGAATGTCCTTTGGGATGTATTTTATGTAAGTTACGTGTTCTATCTATAAGAATTTTGAGACGTGATTTGATATTTATTTTAGGCGATGATCGTTCGTGTGCCTCGATATTCGTGCTATGGAGTTGTAGCGTTGACTTCAGGTGAGTAGGTCTTTTCCTTTTTATAGTATATATAAATAACTGTTAGTTTCCATTTATACATTTCATAAAGAGTTCCCAACAATACGCCTAGTTTAGCGTAATGCTTATAAGATTTAGCATATTGATAAAAATTATGAAATATGCTACATCCTACGGGATGCATAGGTATGCATATGGTTATTGATGCCAAATTATATCTACGACTATGAATGTTATTATGTTGATTAGAACTATCGAATTACTATGGCATGACTATATTGATGTTATCTGCTCATCGTTTGCTGCACCCGGTGTTAGTGCGCACCTAGGGCCAGGGCTTGTCTTTCAAGTGTATGTCACATCCGCATCGTATGCTCGCCTTGGATCCAAGTAGGTGTCAGTCCTGTCGTACAGGTTCAATAGGCAATTCTGATTCGTATGTGACCGTGAATAGCACCAGTCTTGACATGATTGTAGCACTAGAGCATATATTAGGATTACACCCAGTCATGTTCATGTTAGAAATCCTTTGCATGAACTCGTGTGTCAGCATAGATTGATGAGCACCTGATTTTATTATGCTACTGTTGAGATATTGTGATTTGGCGTATTTATGGATTTACTGTTGATTTGCATTTGATTTTATACCTATACGTAATATGATTTTCTGGAAACTATACATGTTTCATGGCGATGGGCTATAACGTTTTCAAAGGTTTTTATTAAAACTTTATTTTCTGGCACACTCACCCTTGTTTTTTGCCTTTCTAGGTTTTAGCTGCTGAACTTTTGTATCGACGATGATTCTTAGCAAATCTCAGTATAGGTGGCTACCTTTGAGGGTATAATCCTTATTCTATCTTAGTGTACTTTACTGATGCTCTGACATTACGTGTGAAATGGGTTCATTCTTGCTCAAGGTGCACTCTTGTATTTAGGCACCTTTAGGTTTAAATTTATTCACATTTCCACTATACTACACTTTATGGCTTCGTCACCTTCCAAGTGTCGGCCAGCACAGCTTGGTTCGGAGTCCAAGTGGACATTCCGGACCGAGGTGTGTCAGAGACTATAAGATCCTGTCCTAAATTTAATATTATTTTATTCCCTAACCTTGAGAAATTATGAAAATGCCCTGACAGACTAAGTGGAATTTCTACGTGGACATTTAAGTCATTATCACTCTTTATCACCTCGCACATATTTCTATGTAGTACGTGTCGTTACAAACACGTGAGCATGGACGAGGTATAAATCAAACGATTTATGCATTTCCCATATTGCTGGCTGCAGACTGCAATATCGATGACTTATTTGTTGGGTTTGTTAAGTAAGTGGGCAAGTAGTCCCATTTACGTTAGTATTTATTAATTATTTCTCATACCTAATTAATTATTATTTGGGCTTGAACCAAAGACACACACATACATATTCTCTGAGCATTCGACAATACGAATGCATGGGCATAAGTTGGAACCAAATTCGGAGCTTTGATGAAAATTTTACGGAACTACGAAGACAAAGGGCAATTTAGTCAATTCACTATTCTAAATATTTTGACCTTGGTTATTTTATTATTTGTTTTAAGAATTTTTTTAGTTGTGGGTCCCACGTCCACCTCTCATTCTCTTCCACGTGTCCCTCTTTCTTCCACACATAGCGGATCCCTCTTTTTTTCTAACTCTTTTCTTCCCTCGTCTTTCTCATTTCACCTTCTCATCTCTAATTCTCTCCCTCTCACCTCTGTAAAACAGAGGGGCCTAAAGGCCAAGAACGACACCACCACTACCATCACTCTCTTACGTTGGCGAGTCACACAACTAGACCACTACCTCAACTTTGATTCTCTCTCTTTTCTTATCTCATTGAACTAGACCACCATCATCGCCATTCTCATGGCAGATCTACAGCCACCACCCCTACTTTATTATCTCAGCAAGGGTCTGCGAGCACCATTCGAATCCGAAAGGATTCCGACGAGACTTTGACAAAATTTGATTTTGGACCAATGGATTTACCTTCCCTTGTTATTTTGGCATATATTGACTCACTATGTATGTGTTTTGGTAAGGCTTGAATGTAGAAATGACATGAGGAGTTTTTCCACAGTTTTTTTAGCGACAATCGCGCCATTTTTAGGCAGTTTTTCCGGCCAACATTCACCACGACTCTGCTCCATGTTGGTATGGATCTATTCTCCTCATTTCTTGCTTCAAAACCATATAACATACGTTGAAAATGGTTGAGTACCGAGCTCGAAATAAGCTCTGGAAGTCGGAGCAAAAACCTGCAATCTGCAGGCCTTCATGAAGATGGCGGGTATGTTTGTACTTGCAGTGCGAGTGGGTGGCCAAATGTCTTCGGCAAATGCAGCGCGTAGCTGCTTGTGCAACCACCTTATGGCGGTTTAGGTTTCTCGACATGCCGAATCTGAATCTGCCCTCCGTTTTTCAAAATTCGATCATTTTAACAGTTCCTTTATTAACCATACTATGTACGAAAGCGCGTAATTACGTTAGTACGTTATATATTTACGTAAATGGTTTCCTTTCTAGGTGAAACACATCTCAAGGATCTGTGATGCCCGCCAGGCGATATCGACCCGACATCATGATTTGTGAGCGGGCAATTAGGACTCGTATGTAATGCGCATAGCGCCCATCTTCACGTGATTGTAGTACTAAAACATAAATCATTATGACACCTAGTTATGTTCATGTCAGAATATCTCTACACAAGCTCATGTATCAGCATATGTTGATAAGCATCCGATATTATATGTTTGTTTATGCGAGATACTGTGATCACCGGATGTTATATGTTTGACATGTGAAATATCGTCATTTACTGAGTTTTTGAAATATTGTTGTTACTGTAGGTGTTCTCATACTATACGTATTATATATATATATATATATATATATATGTATATAGAAACTATACTTGTTTTAGGGCGAGGGGTTACACATTTTCGAAAAGGTCTTGTGTTGACGATGATTTCTGGCAAAAGTTGATATAGGAGATTAATTATGATTGTATAATTCTTATTTTACTTTTACTATACTTGACTTATGGTCTGATGTCGTGTGTGAAATTGGTTTATTCCCACTCACATGCGCACTCTTTACAACAATTACCTTGCAGGTAATAAAAATCCTAGCACGTACCAAGCCTCTTTTTAGCTCAACAAAGTCGTTGAGCCCTTGTGGCTTATAAAAGTCTAGACAACTGTCGCTGATTTCAAGGGAGCGTTCCTTGTCACTGATTTCGTATGCGGACTCAAGCAAGGGATCATATCACGGATCTTCGACCGACAACTGTGGCCAGGGGACTTCGTTGACACCCTCGATGTCAATGGGAGAGTCTTATCCTTTGGCTATGCAGGTTATGATTATCGACTACATCTCTATTGAAGAACAAGATGCACCCGTGAATGGAGGCAAGAACCTAATTACTTTCACCACAAAGCCCGACTTGGTTGACATCGTTTCACCAACAAATGATATTTTGACTTACCAGGCTTATGTGGTGGACATTGTGGGTCTCACAAGTTGCATACATGTCATCAAAATCGGACGAATCATCAAGAGTGACCCGCATTGGCATTTGGCGAAAAATAATTAAAGATAACCTTAATTTAAATCAAACAAATTAATTGATTTAAATTAAAGGAATAATCAATAGGTGCCAAATCAGGGAGATTGGCCAAATTAAAGATGGCTAGATTAAGGATGAAATTAAATCTATATCATCTAATTAAATAATAGATGATTTGATTAAATCAAGATTATTTGATGAAATCAAATGGGGAACGAATTAAGTCCAAATCAAGGCTTGGTTCCTTCGTCAATTAATCATGTCAAAAGAAAGTTTTGGTTATTTCGTCAATTAATCATGTCCAAAATCAATATCAAATTTGGTTCCTTCGTCAATTAATCATGTCAAAATAAAGTTTTGGTTATTTCGTCAATTAATCATGTCCAAAATCAATATCAAATTAAGTCTTAGTTTTTTTTGTCAATTAATCAAGTCCAAAATTAATATTAAAATCAAGTCTTAGTTCTTTCGTCAATTAATCAAGTTCAAATCAAGTCTTGTTTCTTTTATCAATTAATCAAGTCCAAAAGCAACACCAAATTAAGCTTCAATAAAAACATGGAGAGGACTATAAATACGAGGCTCTAATACAAAGAAGGCCTCCACACACATCCTCACATCCTCAAACCTTCAAATACCCAAGCACTCGTAGTCTTGATCAAGCTTGTGGAGAATTAACAAGCACAACAAATACACATGCCGATTCATCCACACCAAACTTGACGACCACCCACCATGTGAAACCGCTCGTTGTCTCGCTTCGTCGAAGATTGAGCCTCGACGGCTCTTGAAGGAATCAAGTCTAATTCAAGATCATGTCTCCGCAACCCTTACCACACAAACATCTTTGAAGGTTAAATCAAAGGATCAAATTTTGTACTTAGAGATTGTAACCTAATTTTTTTCATTAATACAAAATTTATTTTGTACACGTGTTCATTGCAGGAAATTTCATGTTTAACACTTGTATTATTAGGATGTGGAAGCAATTCGTTCAGATTAAAAACAGTGGCATAAATTTTCTGGGCCGGGTGGAGGGAATTCGCCCAATGGAATTTCTTTTGGTTCCATTTTGTTTTCTCACTTAATCCGGGCAACTGAACTTAGATGTGTGTATACAGAATTCTAGACCGCTCGGTGCAGATTGTCCTTGGTCGAGTTATTTGTTGGTGAAGATTGTAGCAAAAGACGTCTCAAATTATTTTACCTCAGCTGTCAAAGCTAGATTTCCTGGAAAGTCACTGTAAATACCGATCTCAAATGTGACCTAGAGTATGAGAAATACAATTAACCCGTCCATAGAGGGCACGTTTTAAGAATTCAAGTCAGGTTTTAAAAAGACTTGATCTGCCTATAAACTACAGTTTGTTGGAACTTTAAATTCTTCACGCTACCTGGAAACTCTCTGCGGAGCATCGTTATGAAGTTTGGTTGATGGCATGTTCATATGTATATATACGATATAATCCAGCATGAAACTGATGAAAACATATGCAGATTAGGATTTACGTTCTTGAGGCAACAGGGAGATGACAGTGATGCGATTTACACTATGTACAGTGATGTGATTTGTACTATGTAGTATAAATCTTGAGCCTTGTTTCTTGTACAATAAGTTATGACTAAGTTGACCATCCTATCGAGTTGTCACATTTTTAACTTTAACATACTATAGAGCAGTATATTACATTGTTTAGATGCTTGATACATTTTTCGTTTTATTTCACTAGTACAAAAATTACTTTGTGCGACGCAGGTCCTTCGTCGCACAAAGTCAAAAAATGTCGCGCAAAAATTAGCCCAACGAACCTTCGTCACGCACCAACCGCCTCGCCAAGGTAGTGATAGAAGTTTTTGCACGACGAAGAAGTAACATGCGTCGTGCAAAGTGTGCGTGACACAGGTTCCTACGTCGCGCAAAACAACTTTGCGCGACGTAGGGACTGCGTCGCGCAAACCCTTTTTTTTTTTTGGCAAAAATATTTTGTATTTAATTTTTAATAAATATTGTAATTAAATTCTAAACAATAATTAATAAACCAAGAAAAAATATTTAATTATAAAATATATGAAAATGTACATACAAGATGTCCGAACCAAAAAAAAAAAAAACTACAAGTAGTCTTCTAAATTAAGCAACAAAACGATGAGATATACAAAGAAATACCAAACTATTCAGAGACCTCCAACAAATAAGGACATTGTCACTTGAAGACTTCACATTTCTTTGAACACCTCCAAACAAAGGACCTTGAGAGCGAACTACTGCTCCTAATGCTTGAGCCTCGACAATTGTTGCCTCTTTCTATCTACATGGACATAAGCATATGGATCAAGAAAAAAAATTGTATTTTGTATAGGTCACTACTAGAATTTTGGCTAGAGGACACCCTTTTCATTGGTGTCTATTATAAAGAGTGGGCACTGACATTGGTGGCAAACCTCAATTGTCACCAAGCAGCCACTAAATAGGTGTACATGTCATATAGAGAAGTCTCTATGGTAACAATGGCTACCCTTAATAGATCGGTGCCACCTAAAACAATGCCACCCTAATTCATTGGTGTCAAAGTTGAAAATTGTGGTTTTAAAATAAAATGCCCTGTGTGGGCACCCAAATTGGAGTATCATATTTCTTTTTTTTGTTTTTGGTGAGAAAACAAATTGTAATATCATTAAAATATAAGAATACAACTATAAATTTGCATACCTCATATTTTATACAGTTTTGTGAGCCTTCCTAGCATGAATGATTGCCCCTCTCTTGTGGTGATACTTTTGTTTCTTACGATTATACGAATTTTGTTGAAAGTATCCTACATTAACATAAACTACTTATTCACTGTAATTTTAAAGCATTCAACTTTTATAAAGATCGAATTGATATCACTACTAAGGAAGGCCAAATTGATATCACTACCTCTAGAGAAGCTACTGACTGGTCTGCCTTTGCCATGCAACGCGGCAGTTGTGCTATCATCTTCACTCTCCTTTTGCGTATCTGATTTCACTATCATTTATCATAGCCTATATAAAGTTACCAAGAATCCAAATGTCAGGACTAGCTAGTCTACTAGCAAAATATAAAATGAACAAAAACTACTGAACTTCTAATTAAACTTCTAACTAATCTATGATTGCAAGAAGATACACATAAATAGAAATTCCATTTTTCTATAGAACTTTGTAGCAACAAGAATAGAGAAAATCATAGGTTTACTCATCATTATACATAAAGTCATAACTCAGATACAGAAAAAAAACCTATGTATGCAAACCTAGGTGTTGGTTCTAATTTTCAGAGTTTATCTTCTAACTAGGAATAATATTTACTTACAAAATGAATGCAAGAGGTAAATTGATAACATTTATTTATTGGAGTTCGAATACATATGTAATAAATTTTAATATGTTCAGCTATCCACCAAAAGACCAAATGCACAAGGACATAAGACCAAAAACAAAATCAACCCATCCTAGAATAGGAATTTCTGTGCTATCCAACAAAAGACCAAAATCACATAGAACTAAAACTAAAAGTTAAATCAACATAGCCAAAGTACTTCATCAACCCTAGAGTGGGGGATATCACTGGTCAATGAATCAGCTAAGAGGAGCAAGAGTCAAGACTCTATTGATGCCCAAGTTCACATGTATAGTTGACACATACAAATTTGAAAAAAAAAAAAAATTAAAAACAACAACAACATTAAAGAATGAAAAAAGTCCAGATAATATAAATCAAAATCTGCACTAGGCAGATACCATTTACCAATCCACCAACCACTCCGCCGATTCTCATTATTGAACCAAAAACTGTGTACTGCAGAACGAGAAGAAAGTTTACCAGATGCAGAGAACTAAAAAACCACAGAGAATATAACCTACTTGATATCTACAAAAGGAGTACATAGGAAAAATAAATTGATCAAGGTAGTTATTTATGTGTAACCAATAACCCTTTCATGCATTCCACGTAACCAAAACATTTCTTAAGCAAGAAAATTGGTATCCGTGTTTGTAGATCCCATAACAAAACTCTTTTGATAAGAAAAAACAAGACTGCTCATGTGCACACACATGCACAGAAATAAAGAGTTAACATTAGACGATAGCCTTTCAAGAAGTATTATGGTATTTACTGCTACAAGAGTAAGGTCAAGCTCTTCCATAATTCCAGATTCAGCAGCAGATGAATATCCCGTCTGCAAAGCATTTATAAGGATACATGTTCAGAAACCGCAGCTGATTCAACTTTCAAGTCTAATGCTTCAACAAAAAGTCTGTGACACTATTTTATTTCCTAATTTTTTATTAGGAGTTTAAAGACTATTCATGATTAACAATTATAAATAATTGTATGTAGAAAAGGGTCCTGAACATGAAACATAAGTCAAACAGAATGTATTTTCCTCAGAAACTTGTTCAATTTCCACAAAAATGATACACAACTCAAACATGATGTTTCCTCTTCGTACCTGTACATTTTTCTTCTCTTTTACTTGTACCTCCTCAGAAACTTGTTCATTTTTCACAAAAAAGGCACCTGCTTTGTTATCGAAACATAAACACTTTTATACGAAACTTTAACAAAAATCTTATGCAAATTGCATGCAATCGAAATCCTCACAAAATTACCACATAATAAAGAATCCCCATTACACATCCGACCAACAATCTTCCAAGTTCTGCCAACCAAGCAACCTTTTGAGAAGAACGAAAGTTCAACACATAAGCCATAACCAATAATTTGACTCTTTCGAATATGAAGAACAAGTAAAGAGAAAAGGGATGCAAAACCTTAGAGAAAGCTATGGTAAGACATCCCAAATTGCAGAATATCTCGGATAACGCCGCCATGGCCTGCTACACGAAAAGAAACCCGAATTGATAAAAAAATTGAAGGGCATGCAAGATTGACATTCCCATTCTCATTCCTAAACCCTTTGTACGACACCTGCTTCGATGCCTCGTCCACCGCGTACATCTTCCTCCCAATGAACCTCTCCACGGAGAAGAAAAACTCTAATTTCATTTTGCACCAACCATTATTCATTGATTTTTGAAAGAAAACAAACTAAAATTAGGGTTTTCTTTTTAAAATTTTAACTGATTGAAGAATAAAATTGTAACAAAAATTAAAAGAAAATGAGAGAAACAAATACATACCTGATGTTCGATTAACGAACTAGGGAAGAGCCAAAGAATTCTTTCCCAAATCTAAGTCGTGTTAGGTCAGAGAGGAGAGAGTGTGAAATAGCGAGCGATGGAGAGTGAGGGAGAGGAGAGAGAGAATGAAGCGAAGGAGGAGTTGGAGGTTTGTGAAGGATAGAGAGAGGATTTAGCTTTTTACACAAAAGACACCAATCTCAGCTTTAAAAGACACCAAAAATAATAGGACACTAATTTCAAATTTGAAGGTCACCAATATTAGTGGCATTAGCTAAAAAGACACCAAAATAACAAGAGTGCTATCTTTATGTCTATGGTCACCAATTGCAAATAGTGTGCAAACATTGGTGTCCTATAGCTATAATTCTAGTAGTGTAAGCCCTACCTATGTTAGAAAGCATGTTAGCCTATGTGTCAATTTTATGTATTTAAATAATTTATATATCTATAAAAGTACATACAAAAATCCTCTTATCGATCATCATATCTTGTACATCCCTATTGGCAAACCGAAGTCAAAGTCTTTGAGTAATCAAAACAAATTGATCCTAAAAAGTAGTTTCCAGAATCTGAAAATTTTCCTCGTTCCTTTATTTGTTCTTCCAAGCTGCAGTCTTTGTTATATATCTTGAGAATACAAATGTGATAGAAGGCATACAAAGTCCCAGTTTTCTGATTTTACGTAAACTAATATATACGGTACTATCACAAATTTTGAAGGAATTCTTTCTTGACGGCCAAACCACCATAATCAACTAACATGGCACTAAATAGGGTTTAGCATTGTGAAAGTAGGGACAATTCCTTATATAATTGGTAGCTTGGGCAGTCTAAGCTCTGGTTTGGAATTAAGGTGATTTAAAAAAAAAAAATGGGTATGAAAAAAATTGAAAGGGTTTTTGATGTTTGGTAAACTCTCAAAATTGATTTTATTTCAAAGCTTTAGATGAAAATAAGCCCAACACTGCAAATAGCAGCTTTCAAAATACAGCTTACTTCAAAAACAAGGATGAACAGTAAATTTTTAATGAATTTTTCGATAACCCCAGAATTGCCCTCCTTTCCTTACACTTTCAGAACGCCTCTCGTATTCAGCAAGCTCTCGCAAAACCTGAACCAGAAAACTTCAATCCCAGATCTCTCTCGTTCTCCAAGCGATCTCTCTTGTTCTCCGGGTCGCGTTCTCCGGCTCGGCGTCCTTCCTCAAGCACTCGGGTACTCGGACAGCCTGACGGTGGTGGGCATATCCTTCTGCACCGCCTTCATCTGTGAGGCGATCTCATGGGTTCTCATCGACAACTCTCCAGCTTTCTTCAAAATCCCCTCTTCTCCTCTTTGAGAAGGTCACCTGCCTTGTCGGCAAGTAGTCGATCTTCCTGATCTTGATCTTCTCCCTCATCATTTTCTCCAATTCTTCCTACCCCTTCAGAATTCAAA
>JAOTRO020174995.1:0-19696 GCA_028566515.2 Pyracantha coccinea | reverse complement strand
AAGATTGTTAAATATCATGGTGTACCTGTTAGCATCGTCTCTGATCGAGATCCAAGGTTCACTTCTAAGTTCTGGATAGCTTTTCAGTAAGCTTTGGATTCGAGATTACTTTACAGTTCATTGTCCTTTCATATTTTCTAACCTTTTTTTTTAAAGCAACAATAGTAGATTTCCATTGATAAAACGCAATCATCACAAGGAAGATACTAGTAAGCAACATTCAATCATCAGCCCTACAATTAGACAAAAGTGAATTTAATATAGAGTCTGGGGGCTCTTCACACCAAGAACAGGAAGTCAAAACCATATGAAGAGCATGGCGAGCTAGGCAGTGGGCTACCAAATATCCTTGTCATCGGGTGTGAGTAACAGAAACTCCAGTGATACTGAGAATAGCTACTTTGGAGTCCTCAACAATAGGTGCAATTGTCGACGTATTAGGAGCACTCTCAAGCAAAGCATTCACGATTTGGAGTGAATTAGCCTCGATAACAATGTCATTAAGACTCTTTTCCGATGTCAGGAAAATGCCATCTCTAACAGCCAGGGCTTCCTCTTCTAGAGGTGAAGACAAAGTGGAATCTGACGGCTTAAGCTACCACACACAAGCCATTGTCATCTCGAATTATAACACCCACTCCTCCCAGCCTATTCTTTTCATCCCAGTCAAAATCAACATTAATCTTTAGGAATCTCGGCTGAGGGTAGGACCATCTGACGATCGGGGGCTCACTGGGAAGAGGGACAGTGGAGGAATATGCATTAAACTCTTGCCAATAGCTAATGGCACGAGGAGCTATAAGGTTGGGTCTCTCGGTTTTTCAATTACATAGGAGATTGTTTCTGGAAGACCAAATGGCCCACTAGATCATGAGGGTTAACTCAAAGTTCTCTTTTGACAGGGAGGAGGCCAAGCACAGAAGAGAGTCGGCCATTGATTGAATCTGTGGTCCAGTGGGAGGAGACCCCAAAGGTGTAGATAGCCAGGTACAGGTAGAGAATGGGCAAATATGGGCAAATATGCATAAGATGAAGTGTTGATTCATCGTCAGAATTACAAAAGACACATGATAAATTGTGTCCAATATGATTCCGAAGTAAATTGGCATGGGAGGGAATGATATCCTTGCAAATTCGTCAAGCACAAACCTTGACTTTTGGGAGGACTTGGGCAGCCCAAAATCGTTTCCAAAGTAAACCGAGACTACATCCAGATGAGGAAGAGGATGCCCTATTGGTCTTGGATAGAACCTAATCGACGACTAGATGGTTGGTGCTTTTTGACCGTGAAGATCCCTTTAGGGTCAAAGTGCCCATTCAGTCTGTCCGATGGTTAGCGTGCACTGAGGGGAAGGGATAAGACGTCGTCAACTTCAACAGGGGATAGTAGGGAATGGAGTAGCGAGACTTTCCATATCTAAGCATCAATGAGATGGTTGACAAACTGGAGATTGCACTCAGGAGGCTTAGGGGAAAAAAATCTGAAATCCATAAGGGAGGGAGGGGGATCCAGCGATCCTTCCAAATGTCGACTTTGTTACCTGAGCCTATTTGCCAACGAGACCACAAATCAATAATGTGGCGAGCATCACATAAATTATGCCAACAGAACGAAGCAGAGTTCCCCAATGGAGCCTCTAGAAAGGAGGAGTTCAAGAAATACTTCGCCTTCAGGACATGGGCAACCAAAGAGGATTGGTCCTGAATAAGCCCTCATCCTTGCTTGGTCAATAAGCTAAGGTTGAATGCAAAAAGATTCCTGAAACCCAAGCCACCTACGCTCTTTGGAGTGCAGAGTTTGTCCCAAGCGATCCAGTGTATCTTTCTAGCCTCGTCTGCCCCACTTCACTAAAACTTGGCCACCATGCGGTTGAGGTCGTCACAAAAGTATTTTGGAAGGAGAAAGCAATTCATGGTATAGAGAGGGATGGCCTGGGCAACGACTTTGATGAGTAATTCACGACTACCAGCACTCAAGAGTTTTCCTTTCCAGCATTGTAGGCGTTTCCCTAGTCGCTCCTTGATGTGTCCAAAATAGGCCCCACGGTTCCATCTGACCAGAGTGGGGAGGCCAAGATACTTGAGGTGTCTGTTTACACGATCAACGCCAAAAAGAGCAGCCATCATATCCTGTTCCTCCCTCTTAACATTCATACTGAAGCAAATAGCACTCTTCCGTAGATTTACACGTTGGCCTGAGGCTTTCTCATAATGGTTTAGGATCCTTTTAATCTCCGAGCAATCATTGACAGTGGCAGGGGCAAATATCAAGCAATTATCAGCAAAAGGTAGGTGATGGATTGGCGGTGCATTCTGGCAAATGGAAATCCCTTGGATTAGCCCATCATTATGGTTTTTCTCAATGACGGTAGAGAGACCTTCCGTACATAGTTGGAACAAGAAATGAGATAGGGGGTCTCCTTGCTTGAGACCGCGTGAGGGGTGGATGTAGCCACATGTAAAGCCATTTACAATGATAGAATAAGAGACCGTAGAGACGCAGGCCATGATCAGATTGACCCAACGGCTGGAGAAACCTAGTTTAAGTAAGATCATATGTAAGTACCCCCATTTGATTCAATCATAGGCTTTACTCATATCTAGTTTAATAGCCATCTACCCTTTTTTGCCCCGTTTCCTCTTGAACGATGAATGGGCCACCTCCGATGCAAGGATGGTTTTATCAGAGATGAGGCGATCGGAGATGAAATAAAAGCACTTTGATTCGGCGAGATGATCTGGGGCAATTTTGTAGATGACATTGCATAAGCTGATGGGGCGTAGCTGTGACATCTCCGTTGGAGTGCTTTGCTTGGGGATCAATGTGATGTGAGTGTAATTGATCTTCTGCAATATTCGTCCGGTCTCTAAGAAGGAAAGAACAGCCGTGGTTACATCATTACCGACAATCTGCCAATATCGCTGGAAGAAAATAGAGGTCATGTCGGGGCCTGGAGATGTGGACGCTCTCATTTGAAACACTGCTGATTTGACTTCCTCCTCCAAGATAGCAAAGTTGAAAGCCTCATTCATGTCATCGGTGATTCTCCTCCTAACAGTCTCAATGATACCATTGGACTCTCCGGCTTCGTTGGAGAAAATTGACGAGAAGTAGTCTGTGACTATTCGTTCTATCCCGCTCGCATCACTATGCCATTGTCCCTGGTCATCCAAGAGCCCACGAATCCGATTCTTGGACTTACGGGCATTGGCATACCTGTGAAAGAATTTCGTGGTTCGATCTCTTTTTTTCATCCATAGGGCTCTCGAACGTTGGAGCCAAAAGATCTCCTTCTGCGATAAGAGATTGTCGAGTTCCTGAAGAAGGTTAGCCCTTTTCGAGAAAAGAGCGTCCGAACAGGGGTAAGCAAGGATAAAGCCAAGTTGATCACGAATCGCGTCGATGGCTAGCTGGCGGGCCTCAAAGGTGTCCTGATTCCACTTAAGGAGGCCTTGATTTTCTCAGTTACTCGGAACATGGGGACTCCCGAGACTGGAGTGTCCCAGGCAGTGCGGATAACCTCTTCACAGCTTTCGTGTCTAATCCAAAATTCTTCAAAGCAGAATAGGCGCCTCCGTCTGTGAGGAGAAGGCAGATCTTCTCTCACATCGATTAGAATGGGGATGTGATCGCATTTACTAGGTTTGAGATGGGAGACCCGCGAGTTGGGAAATCTCAAGTTCCAATTGTGACATGCTAGGAAACGGTCAAGGCGTTCCTTAGTACAACCATGTCTTAAGGTCATCCAAGTAAATTTATCTCCAGAAAAGCCCAAATCCTTCAAATTGCAGTCGGAGATTACCTCCCTAAATCCCATAATTTGACCAATCGAATGGAGGTTGCCACCTTCTTTTTCATCCAAACATAGAATTTCATTGAAGTCACCACCCACCAGCCAAGGGAGATTAGAGGAACAAGAGAGGTGACGGAGAAGATTCCAGGACAGATGGCGACCGGAGGCCAGTGGGTGGCATCCCCGACACCCCCTATTTCGGAATCAATGTGATGGCATGAGGATGAGATTACATGGAGAGTGACCTTCGCTCGCCATAGTAAACCCAGGCCACCGAATTGACCGACAGAGTCTACACCAAAAGCATAATCAAAACCAAGCATGAATTTAATCGATTCTAGGACAAAGGTGTTGCACTTCGTTTCAGAGAGAAATACAACACTGGGATCTTGTTGCTGCAAGCTAGTCCAGTTCGAGATAATTCAGTGCAACAAACGCATACTAAAATTTCAAGCATAAAGGACAGTATCTCCGAACCTCAACCATTCTACATCTTGGAATAGATCATTGCCTATGCACTGTTTGTGCCCCCTACTAATGTTGTTGAGTAATACTATCCCATAGTCGGTTTCGGAGACTAATTTTGGCTTAATTTTATCTATCGTACGAGGCGTAATGCCAAACCCTACAAAAATAACACCTTCCTTAATTTGTATAAAAGATGTTTCTCTCCCCCACCACCAAGCAGTCCAAGACCGTTTCTTTCCCCGACCAGATTCGTGAAATCTGCGGCTTACTAGCTATACATTGGGCTTTTTATCCGTCGCATTCACCCCACTTTAAAATATTTTTGTGTGTTGAAGAAGAAGCAACAGGATCAGGATCTACTTTTGGGTCCCAAACCAACAATTGGAACCCATCTCCATCTCCAATACTTTACCACCCGAAACCACACTTCAGCATCCACTGACACAGTCATACCGCAATTCCCTTTACTTCGATATGGACACAATCCTTCGCGGAGTTTGACGAGTCTGCGTTATTTTCGGGAGCCTCGAGGCCATCTGCATTTTTGTAATTGCAAGCCAAATAACTGCCCCGCTGCAGAACTTGGTGGGCTGGAGTTGGTTCAAAATTACTCTCCATGGTCTGTAAAGTACCGTGTCAACCTTGCCGTTTTAACGATATGCATGGGGATTCAAGCGTCTGGTTTTAGGCTTCGGTTATGAGTGTGGTTCGAGCAGAAAGGAAAGAGGAATCGGATTAGGCACCGTTTGTGTTTGGCCTCGCTATGTTCTACAATTCTTACACAATGGCAAGCTGAAGAAGCTCATGCGTTTAGTTCCATGTCAGGAAGCTATTAATCATGATTCGAACTACACATGGAAGAGTGTTACTAGATACTTTTGATCGAGTGGGGACTTGTCTAAGTTGCTCTTTCAATCGACGCCATGATTGTAACGTAACAGTGCTACCAGAAGCTTGGCGGTGTTATGGTCACAGAGAGAAAAGTCCGCCTTATATTCACAGATTGAATTGAACCATACATTCAGAAACTACATCATGATCAATCGTCTAAGTTCATACGGTCAAATGTATATACTTCGATGTGACAGAGGGCGTCAATCCAATGCCCATGCCTCCGTTTCTCAAGGAACATGATCGCATCTCTTATTCAGATAAAAAGGCAGAAGTTTACCATTGATTGTGCAGCATTCTTAAGAGATAAATACAATCCGAACACAATGCAAACCTCTTAACATTACGTTCCATAGATCAACAAAGAAAAGGAAACACTTCCCTCTACCAGGAGAGGGATACTTGCGGTTCAGTAGGGAACATTCTATGACTAGTCCCACAATTATTGTCAAACATTCTCTGATTACTCATAGAAACTTCCTGTATGGCCTGCCTGCATCCTCATCTTGCATGTGCTGTCTTCATACAAAACTCAAATGTTAGCCAATCAGTTGAAAGCAAAGACTGGAATGTCGAAATTGTTTCTGCGGTGATAGTGTGGGCACTCACTCGAACAAGTAATCAACCAAAAAGATAGAGATGCATTATAAATGTTTAATCTACCATAGCAACCATGCAAAATACTAGGGATAAATATACCGACTACTACGTAATCAAAGTTTTTGTAGTAGTATAAATTAACAAGGGCAAGAGTACTTTCAAAACAATAAGCCTTTCAATATTACTATTAACTTTCAGTATCCAAAGTTTTTGAAAAATCCGACTACTTTGAAACCTTTACCCTCACAAGTGTTCATATCTGAAATAAGTACAACTGAAAATTGTGAACATGGAAATACAGAAGTGTCCAACAATGAATATACAGTGAGATATAGCACGCAACGAGAAAATAAATCACTAGGCTGGGGGAGGAAACGAAATTGGACAAAGGACAGGACTTTACAACAAAAAAGATATCCAGTAATTTGGCAACTGATTGCCGACGAACAAGTTCAAACAAAGAAAAAAATAACAGAAGTGCATTTCATGACACCACTGATGCAGAAGGACAACTTGCTTCGCAAGAGCCTCCATACTGCGACCATACCTTCTAACATACAGCAGCAACAAACAAGAAAAAGAAAAACAATGCAAAACAAGAATCAAATAGAAAACTAACTTAAAACCTATAAATTTCATCTCCCTTTCCCCACTAAAAGAAAAAACTAACAAGGAAGAAGAAGATTTCAGGCAGGTAAACCCTTGTTCCTACAAAAAGATTTCCGCTCATAGTGACACCTCTTCTACAATCTATGTTAATCATTTACAAAGTCTCAGAGAAATATCACTTTAATTTCTCGTCCAGAATTCACAACCCAACAAATGCTCGAAAACCCCCACAGTAATGCAGCTCTCCAAGTATGGATAAGTCATCTAACCCAGCGTTTTCTTGCGATTTCAAAGCAAAAGAAAGGCTTCCCAGTCTGCAGAAGGTGATTCATGCGGAACTCAATTTTATAAAAAAAAAAGGAATTCGATAAAAACCCCTAAAAATGCCAGAGGTTGTGCTCAAACACTTCACAAATGATGATTCTACACCAATTTTACGACCCCCAAGCCAGACGAAAAATAAAGAAGAAACATCTGTTCTTTCCGCAAAACACAATTTGGGTCAAAACCCAAATGTTTCAACGTATGAGAAAATTGATATCTTAAAAGTCAAACAATTTCTGAAAATTATAAAATCAAATAAAAAACAGTCTAAACCGACTACCGAGGAATCAAAAACCAACATATTTCGAACCCTATTGCGATCGATTAGGCAAAATCCAAACGGATCCACGGGATTAATTTCCAAAATTAAACAAATAAATAAATAAACAGAAATAATTGAGAGAGAGAAGGAGAGAGAGAGGGGGTTACGAAGTCTCTGACGATGCCCTTGTAAACCAAGATAGGGAGGGCGATGCCGAAGATGCCAACGAGGGCGAAGTTGCGGCGAGTCCAGCGGAAGTTGTACTCGAGATTTTCTCTGACGGATCCCCACTCCTCTATGAACTTGTTCTTGTTTGCTTCCATTCCTCCCCCCATTTTCTTCTCCACACTGCTCTCTGCTCTGCTCTCTCTCCTCTCCCTCTCTCCTCTCTCTCTCCAACACTGTCTATCCGCTCTTTCGAGTGTTGTATCGAATTTACCTCAATTGAATACTCGGGCAAGTCCAGCGCGGGCAATAGCCGAATTACAACCTAATCCCAAGCCGAAGTGGCGCCAACCCATTCGGGCAATCGGACTAAATTATGTGGCACAATCTGAACGGTTTGATTTCCATATCAATGGTCCAGGTTTTTTGGCTTTAAAAATTAAAAAGAAAAAGAAAAAATCAGAAAGAAAATCAGATATATGACCGTTATGCCACGTGTCACAATCTGGATTGCTGGATTTCAAATTTTTTGTTTAAGGGTGGAGATGCGATAGACAATTACTACTCATTTCAAGAATGTGGATATAATAAGCAATTACTGTTCATTACACGTAGTTACTATTCACTTGAGAGGATTAAATTGACTATTTCCATGGGAAGCCTTTACACATTGAAACTGTTCTTCCTCTGCTTGGCTACAACGATAACACAATTCCAGCCCCTCACCTCTTTTTCTTTTTCTTCGTTTTTTTATTTTAAATAGTTACATTAGTAACATTTGTTTTAATTTGGTACATTATAAATACCCAAAGGATAAAAATTCAAAAAAGACTCTAGGTTTTTCGAACCCTAGGAGAGCGATTGGTGCTTTCTTACAGAAATCTTCGATTTTGTTGATTCAAGTTGGTCCCTAGCTTTAAGGAGGGAGAAGAACACTCCGAGTGGGTCTAGGGATTCATGGTGTGGAGTAGCATCCAACCTTTCTCTACACGGTGTGTTTGTTTTTGCGTGTAGGTGTGTGTCTGGTTTGAGAAGACCTTAGGTACAATGGAGGATATGGTTACAAAGTTTTTTGGTTGTTTCACAATTACGGATGATGAACAAAAAGTGGTATTTGTGTACAAACAGGAGGCTCTCACTTTGAAGTTCAATAAGGTGTTTCTTGCAGGGAAGGTTCTTACCCAGAAGCTAGTGAATAAGGAGGGTTTTAAATGATAGATGCGAACTCTTTGAAGACCCAAGGCTAATGTTCTGATATTTGAGTTGGAAAATGACAGATTTGCATTTGGGTTTAACTCCAATCGAGAACATTCCATGGTACTAAGGGGCGGACTGTGGCTTTACAATAAGCAAGTGATGCTAGTTCTTGAAGAGGCTGATGACGTTTCTAAACCATTGGCTATGCCGTTGCAGTTTCAGGAGTTTTGGATTCAGATAAAAGGGCTTTTATTCTGTTGTATGACAAGGCAGATGGGTATGTTCTTGGGCAATATTTTGGGGTAGTATGTGTTAACTGATCAAAGCAAGATGGATGAACAGTTTGGTAGTATTTTACATGTACGTGTGAGGATTAATGTTACTAAAACCATCGCGTCGGTGCGTGGCTATACAACTGGAGGGGCGAGTGATCGAGGTTGATGTTTGTTATGAGAAGCTATCTCTAACGTGTTCTCTTTGTGGCTTGATGGATCATATAAAGGAGCATTGTGAGAGGTATATGGCTGTTTATCATGACGATCTTGCAAAACTGTATGGTAGATTGTTTCAAAATGATGTATTGGGCATGCGGGTAGAAACTAGAAAGTTTGGCCTTGGTTCGACAAGGGGATGGTCCATGAAAGCACCTAGACCTAAGGAAGACATGGAAATGGATGCCGATCATACCTCTGGTGTAGGGTTATAGGATTTCGGTGGGGATGTGGGGGTTATTGCTGGTCATGGAAACAAGCAAGAATCAATGGAGAAAAGGTTGGATACGGTGTCTATTCCAAATCTTAATGAGATGTCGGTGGATGATAAGGATATGATTGACAATCATTTGGCAATTATGCCATATAAGGGGCCTATTCTTAATTCTCAAGGTCAATAGGAGACGATGGTAGATCCAAAATGACTTTTTTTGCAATTAATGGGACATCATGTTAAGCATATTGTTGGGGACTCACATTGGGGAAAGGTTGGAAAAATGGACAACTTGCAGATTTCAACCCAAGGGCCGGAAATTCTATTTATTGGAAGAATAAGTGATGACCCTCGCCACTCGGTGGGTACTGAAATAGGGATCATAAGAGAGTTGACAATTGGGTGTGCCCACCCAACTGGTTTAGACGGGCCGTCGGGGTCTGACTCGGTTGGATTGGATATGTTTGTTTTTGGAAATGGGGGCTGTGACAATGCTAATAATTTGAAGTCTAAACTAGCCTATGGCAAATGTAGATGTACTTTAAAAAAGAAAGAAGACTAAACTTCCTAGTCTTGGCAAAATGTTTGTCCGTGAGCCAAGGTGGGATTACGAGAAACATGCCACTAAGCGAAGAGTCATGGATAAGGTGTCATTGAATTCCATAGTAGCAGAGGTATTAGTCCTACCGAACCCAATAAGTTGCTTAAGCTGGAATTATCGGGGGCTTAGGAACCTCCGTGCAATTCAGGCACTAAAGAGGTTTGTCCTTTCTAAAGATCCCATGGTGGTTTTTCTATGTAAGACGAAGAGTTCGAAAGACCATATGGAAAGACTAAAGTTATAGTTAAGGTTTGATTGTTTCTTTACCGTTCCGAGTAGAGGTAGTTCGGATGGTTTGTGTGCAATGTGGAAACTTGAAGCTAACTTTCTTTTGCGCTGCTATTCGAATAATCATATTGATTTCGAGGTTGATGGCGTGGGAGAACCTAACCATTGGAGACTCACATGTTTTTTTATGGTTTTCCAGCGGAAGTTGATACACATAAATCTTGGAGTTTATTTGGGCAATTGCATGCTAACTCTTCTTTGCCATAGTGTTGTATTGGTAATTTTAATAAACTTCTACGGACGGATGAACAAGAAATGGGTGATCTACGATGTGAGAGACAGATGGCATGTTTTCGTAATTGTCTAGCACGTTGTAGTCTTATTGATATGGCTTATTAAGGGAACAAGTTCACCTGGGCTATGACTCGGGGATGAGGCATGAAAGTTCATCTTGATAGAGCAATTGCTTCACAAGAATGGTTGGATTTATTCCCAAAGTTTAAGATGGTACATTTGAAACCCACGACTTCTGATCATGTACTTATTTTAATGGAATGGGTGGTGAAGGAAAAGGTGAGGTTTAAAATGATGTTTCGTTCTAAGGAGAGATGGTCTACGTGTGAGGGGTGTGTCAAGATAATGAAGGCTGGTTGGCAAGCGACATTCTCCGGGTTGCCAATGTTACATGTTACTGAAAAAATTAAGTGCACTATGGTTCAACTGTTAAAGTAGAACGATCGACTCCCTCTGAACTTGCAGCCATGGAGGAACTGAATTCTTTGTTTGGGCAACCATTTACAGAGCCAACTGTTGCTCAGAGGCAAAAGTTGTATTCTAAACTCCACTCACTTCTAAAGCAAGAGGAGGCATTATGGGGACAGAGCGAAAGAAAATTGGTTGAAGCTTGGGGATTCAAATACAAAGTACTTGATAGAGAAAATATCTTTTTGTATTTCTTAATCAATAAGATTACATTATGATTCTGATATATATACAAGAGAACATCTTTTGAGTAAATGACAGCTCATCTAACTAATTACAGTTAGGAAAACAAATAGAAATTGTCAACTAGGATTTACAATACTACCCTTAACATCCCCCCCCCTCAAACTAAACTAAAGGGCTCAAAGTGAAAGTTTGTCCCTGAGAAGTTGACATCGAGCCTTAGAGAGACTTGGTGTAAATATCAGCAATTTGGTCTTAAGTGCACATAAAATGAACTGAAATGGCTTTGGACAATACCTTTTTCCCGAATGTAGTGATAGTCTATCTCAACATGCTTTGTTCTTGCATAAAAAATAGGATTCTTAGCAAGTGAGATAGCTGAGATGTTGTCACACCAAAGCTTGGGAGGACAAAGTAGTTGTAAACTAACATCAAACAATAATTTGCAAATCTATGTAAGTTCAGTTGTAGTGTTTGCCAAGGACCTGTATTCAGCTTCAGTAGAAGATCTGGCCACTATTGGTTGCTTCTTAGCACTCCAACTAATAAGAGAGTTACCCAAAATAATGCAGAAACCACATGTTGCTCTTTTATCTATATGACAGCCTGCCCAATCAGCATCTAAAAAAGCATTAATGCTAAGGGAATTTGAATGTTTAGGAAACCAGAGACAAAGATCCAGAGTTCCTTTAAGGTATCTCAAAATCCTTTTAACAGCTTGAAGATGAGATTCCCTTGGTTGATGTTTAAACTGACATACCAGATTGACTGCAAAGGAAAGGCCAGGCCTAGACCAAGTGAGGTATTGTAGTCCTTCAACCAAGGATATATACTCTGAAGGATTTGATAATAATGAAGACTGGTGACCCAATGAAGAGGTGCTAAGAGGAGTGGGACATGGTTTTGCACCCAGCATATTGGATTTCTCAAGGAAATTAAGAATGTACTTGGTCTGAGAAATAAAGATCCCTCATGCTGACCTTTTGGCCTCAGTGCCAAGAAAATAGTGAAGAGGCCCCAAGTCTTTGATAGGAAAGAGATTGTTGAGTTGAGAAATAGTATCTTTGCAAGCTTGAGGATTTGGACCTGTGACTAGTATATCATCAACATACACTAAGATGAATACTAAAAATGGATCCTTTTTTACAAATAGAGAATGGTCATTATGTGAACCAGTGAATCCCATAGAGAATAGAGCAGTGTGAAGCTTCTCAAACCAAGCCCTAGGGGCTTCTTTGAGTCCATATAGAGAATTGTACAGTTGACAAACATAGTTAGGCTTGGTAGGATCTTCAAATCCTAGAAGCTGAACCATAAAGACAGATTCAGATAAGGCTCTATCCAGAAAGGCATTGCTTACATCCAATTGATTGAGAAACCAGTTGAAGTGAGCTACTAATGTAAGAAGCAATCGAATAGTGATAGGTTTAGCTACTAGACTAAATGTCTCAGTGTAGTCTAAACCTTGTTGCTGGTGAAACCTTTTCGCAACAAGCTAGGCTTTAAACCTATCGATTGTGCCATATGGTTTTCTCTTGATCCGGAAAACCCATTTACATCCCACCGGATTTTGAAAGATATTTGGTGGAACAAGTGACCAGGTACCCGTGCTTAGTAGTGCATTAAATTCTTCCTGCATTGCTTGTCTCCAGTGAAGGTGTTTAGAAGCTTGAAGATAGGTAGTTGGGATATAGTCTGGAGCAAGGTAGGGAGGAATATAATGTTTTGTGGCATTAAGAGCTTTAGGTTTGGTAATGCTAGTTAGTTTGCAGATGGTGAGTGTTGATTGGCAATTGGGTTTGTAGGGATGCAGGGGAAGTAGTACTAATTTGTTGACTGTTAAGAGAAGAAGGAATTGTAGGTGATGGAGATAAGAAAGTGGCTGAGAGGGATGAAGATGATATATGAGGTGTAGTGAAGGTTAATGATGTAGGGATATGATTAAAAGTAGAACTAGATGATTGGGGCAGAACTGGAGAAGTGACAATATGATGAAAGGGAAACTGAGTTTCTTCAAAGAGCACATGCATGGAAATATAGACCTTGCTAGTTACAAAGGACATACACTTGTAACCTTTGTGTTGTAAATTGTATCCCAGAAACACACATGGGAAACACTTGCAGCCAATGACCCTGAGAGAATTGTAAATAGGGGTTTTGTGAAAAAAAAGATTCCCAATTACAGCATTTTTGCGTATTAGGAAGCCTGTTAATAAGATATAAAGTTGTGGCAAAGGCATCAACCCAAAACTCATATGGAACCTTAGAAGCTGCAAGTAAAGTTCTTGCAGTTTCGACCAAGTGTCTGTGCTTTCTTTTAGCACATCAGTTTTGCTCTGGAGAAAGATCCTCCACAACAAAGTGAGAAGGATATAGATGTACTGAGCATTGATTATCAAGAATAAACTTGTTTGCGGATAGTAAATCTTGCTTTAATGCAGGGACATGTAAAACATTCTTAAGATCAAAACAATGTTAATACTAGAAAAACCAAGATGAAGTATAGGCAAACCTTTGCCATCTTGAATGTAGACTTGCTCAAGTCCAGTGTATGATTCTGGATTATTCAATTTTGCATAGGAATTTGTCATGTATGATGATGCACCAGAATCAAGCAACCAAGTGTGCTTAGGAGCAGAAGTATTTACATAAAATGCAGCTTCAAAATGAGTGCCAAAGTTAGGATTCAAGCGCTGAGGGCACTCAATAGCTTCACGATCAAATTGCTTACAGATTTGACAAGTAATTCTTCTGCCAGAGTTATTAAATCGGGACCACGATTGTGATTATACCTTTGATTATTAGATCAATTGAAATTGTTTCTCTAAGTTTTGTTCTTGAAATTTTCTTGATTTGAAGAATTTCTAAGGTTTAAGAAATTGTGATCAGAACCACGACCTTGATGAGAATTAGAGTTGGAGAAACTCTGAGCAGTGTAGGCCTGAGAGATTAGAGGATCAGAAGGTAAAGACATAATTCCAGCAGAGGTATTGAATGCCTGAATTGGTGCAAGTGTAGTCTTCTTGCGATTTTCGATCTGAATTTCCTTGCTCAGCAAGAGACCATGGAGCTCATCAATAGTAGCGGATCCAATTCAAAATTGAACCGTATTAACAAAAGAGTCGAACTTAGGAGGTAGACCATGAAGAATTACTGAAATCAGTTCAGACTCGTCGACTGGAGCACCGGCGTTGGCCAAAGCATTAGCAATTTCTTCAATTCTTTGAAGATATGAGGCAGCAAATGAATCACCTTTAGTTATAGAACAAAGTCTTGATTGGAGTTCACGAATGTGAAACTGCGAAGTTGTTGCAAGTCTCGATTCGAGTTTGGACCAGAGTTCTCAAGAAGAATTCACACCAATAATGAAAGGAATCACAGAATCAGATAAAGTTTAGGTTATCTAGATAAGAATATTCTAATATGTCTCATACCAGGCGATGAATGCCAGATTCAGAGAAGAATTTCCAGATGTATCACATAGATACTTGGGTGGAGTAGCCTGAGAGCCATCAATTATTCAGGTGAGATTGTACCTCCTGAAGATCGGAGCAAAGAGAGTGCTCCAGGTAAGATAATTGGTGGTGGTGAGTTTGATCAGCACCATAGAACCAATATTTTGAATCGTGATTGAGGAAGTTGAAAAGTTGGAAACATTAGGGCATAGAGACGAGAAGAGAGACACGACATCAGCAGAGGGGGACGAAGAAGCTGCCATTGATGAGGATGATAGTTAGGGTTTGAACACATAGATGTTGGAGAGAGGTGGTGCAGAAGCGGTTAGGATCGAAAGGTCGTTAGACAAATGGCGATGAAACCATGATAGAGAAAATATATTTCTGTATTTCTTATTCAATAAGATTACATTGTGATTCTGATATATATATATACAAGAGAATATCCTTTGATTAAATGACAACTCATCTAACTAATTACAGTTAGGAAAACAAACAAAAAATGTCAACTAGGATTTACAATAATACCCTTAATAGTACTTTCATCAAAAAGTTGCAAGACATCAACGACAAAATGGGTTGTATGGTTTATTTGATGACTCAAGGGTATGGCATGAGACTAAATGAGGTATGGAACAAACAATTGTCAATTACTTTACCAATTTATTTGATTCCAAGGGGCTTTGTGCAATGGATGATGTTCTTCATTGGGTGAAACCCAAAGTCAAGGTAGCTATGAACCATGATTTCTTATTGCCGTTTACGGACGAAGAAATTAAGGATACTCTCTTCCAAATACATCCCACTAAAGCTTCGATGCTAGATGGAATGTCTCTAGGTTTTATCAGAAACATTGGGCGGTTGTTGGACAAGATGTGTGTGATGAGGTGCAACATGTGTTGAATTCGGGCCAATTGCTTCGGAAAATTAATTTTACGCAAGTCACACTCATTCCAAAGAACAAAGATCCAACCAAGAAGACGCATCTTTGACCTATAAGTCTATGCAATGTGATTTATAAAATTTGTTCTAAAGTCCAAACAGGCTTAAACAAATTTTGTCGCAAGTTATTTCTCATTCCCAAAGTGCACACATCCTGGGTAGGTTGATTTTGGATAATTCCTTGGTGGCGTAATAAATTGCTCATTATATGTATAAGAAGAATAGTGGTTGAAATGGGGTTATGGCGCTCAAATTGGATATCAGTAAAGCTTACGATCGACTTGAGTGGGGGTTTCTTGAACAAATGATGAGAAAATTGGGCTTTGCAGAACAATGGATTCAACTTATTATGGTATGTGTGACCACAGTTTCTTACACATTTAAGCTTAACGGCAAACCTGTGGGGTATGTTTTTCCTAAACGGGGTATCCGCCAAGGTGATCTGTTGTCCCTTTTTTTGTTCGTTATTTGTGCGGAGGGCCTCTTGGCTTTGTTTGATGCGTGGGAACAACAAAAAAGGATTTGTGGTGTGACAATTTGTTTTGGTGCTCCTACTATTCATTACCTTTTGTTTCCTGATGATAGTTTTGTATTTGCTCTCGAATCTCTTTGAATATGTGCACACAAGTGAAAAGATTGCTGGAAACTTATATGAAAGCCTCGGGACAAGCAGTGAAGGGGCTAGGATTTAAAGACCTTTATGCTTTTAACCTTGCATTACTAGCTAAACAAGGTTGAAGATTTATTCATCATCCCTCTTGCGCCCAGATTGTTTAAGGCAAAGTACTTTCGGGACACTAATTTCCTTGATGCCCCAATGAAGAACAATGAGTCATGCATTTGAAGGAGTATTGCGGAATCCCGAATGATTGTTCGGAAAGGCTTTAGGTGGCGAATGGGGCAAAGCCTTAAAATTAGAATTTGGTCATAGTTGAATGCCTTGACCTTTTTTTTTTAAGGTCTTAAGTCCTATCCTGATGGGTTGGAGTCATGAGTTGACGATACGTAGTTTACTTATCGATGTAGAGAAGACGGAATGGAATGCATCTCTGATCCGTGGTATTTTCAATGAGGATAAAGCAACCCTAATTTTAACTATTCCTTTAAGCTTATTTCACCCACAGGATGCTTTGATTTGGATAGCAGAAAAGAATGGAATCATCACAACCAAGAGCGCCTACCATGTGACACATTCATGCAGTGATGTTTGTGGGATACACCTAGTGGTTTAACATTGAGTGCCAATGTCAAGTTTCTATGGAAAACGTTGTGGAGAGCCCAAGTCCTTGGGAAAAAAAACAAGATAGGTGTGTGGTGGTGTTGTTGGAATGCCATTCCAACCTTGCAAAATTTGTTGAAGCGTAAGGTTGTGTCGGAGACAATTTGTACGTTCTATGGTGATGACCAGGAAATGGTGGACCATGCCTTACTACATTGTAAGAGGACGAGTGCAATTTTGTTATCTAGTGTATTGGGCTTACGATCTAGTGGGGATTTGCATGAGGGGTTTGTGGATTGGATCGCTATGATGGCCTCTTCGTTGTCAAAAGATAGCTTTGAGTTGCTATTGTTCACGGTGGAGCATTTGGACAAACTGAAACTCTTTCTTATGGTTGGGTGTAGTCTCGAGTCCAAGAGATATCCATTTCAGAGTGTAGTCATGGCAGACAAAATATAAAAAATGGCATGGTAGTGAACATGGCTACTAGATCAAAGAGCCTCAGAGATGGTGTAAACCAGATCAAGGGTAGCTGAAAATTAATTTTGACGGGGCATGGGATGAGCATCATCAAATGTGTGGTTGTGGAGTGGTGGTAAGGGACACAAGAGGGGAGTTCGTGGCTGCTAAAGTGCAGTGTTTTGAGGACGTATGCTCACCGTTGCTGGCCTAGAGCTTGGCTCATGCAACAGTAGAGTTTGCGCAGAAGTGGGGGAATGCCCAACTGCAACTAGATGGAGATGCCTTAATGGTAGTGGCAAGTATTCAAAAGGATGGTAACGCCAATTTCACTCAATTTGGCCATATCATTGATAATTCCCAATGCTTATTGTGCAATCTTTCACAGGGCAAGATTAACTTTTGCAAACGGGAGGCTAATAAAGTGGCTCACCGTCTTGCAAGGTTTAGCCTCATCTCCGTTCTTGACGTGGCTTAGTTTGAAGACCCTCCAAATATTATTTTAGATGTTCTTGTAGAAGATAAAATTTAATTTATGTTTATGTCGGTGCGGGACACCCTTTTTCCATTAGACCAGTTTGATCCCGGCAAGTTTTTTTTATCAAAGCCTATGGTATGCACCCTTCTTCAATTCACACGTTTTCAACTACTATCAATGAATATCACACTTCCCCTTTAAAAAAAAAATTGTACATTATATAATTAATTTTATTTTCTTACGTTAGGTCATTTCGTAATTTGAGCATTTCAGGTTTAATTCAGGCAGTAAAGGTGGAGTTGAAATGACTAAATCGTTGTGGACTCAAATTTGATCATTTCTGATTTATTTCTTTTCATTTATTGCTTACGAGTTTAAAATCATACCCAAACAATCTTAGAAGAACATATTAGCTGCTCACGAGTTTTATCATGTAAATAAAATTTGAACGTACCAAAAACAAGTTGAAGTTGTATTGTTTTGCTCAAAATGTGTATGTAACAATTTACAATCTACTTCCATTACAACAACCTAATTAGTTTATTATTGTTATTTTCATCTATTTTTCTTATTTTTATTTATTTTTATTTTATTTATTGCTTTTTTGTCAAATTCTTATGGTTAAATTTCCCAACATCCAAGTTTTTATTAAGAATTACTAGTCATATGTGCACACGTACGTTACACGTGTCTAATTTAAACTTGTCTACTATTTGTTATAAAAATATTTATATCACTTCTTTAAAAAAAAACTTGAAAAAAAAACAAATTGGGTGTGAAACTTTGAAGAAGGGATTAAGGGGGTGGTTTTAAAGTGGGAGACGTGGGTTTAAAGAAAAAACCTCCTCCATTTAAAAAAAAAAAAGTATATGTTATCTTTACATGGCTGTGTGGTTCGTGTAAAAAACAGACAATTTGAGTGGTATGTAATAATTGTTATAAACTTCTTATTTAAGTGTGATTGTGTAAATCCTAGATTATATTTGATTCTAGTTATTCTTCTCTATTAGAACTTGTATTCATTGGAGTAGAAGGATTTCTTCCCTCCCTTATTACTATATATAAAGACACTGCATAGGGGGAATAACACATCATTTACACAACACAACAAACACATCTGTCTTCACTCTCTCTCCCCGTCGTGCCCTCTCTCTCCCTTGTTAGTTAAATATAGGCCACTACATTAACTTGTTAGTTGATAGTATTGTTGAGACCATGCTCCTTAGTTGGCAATAAGTATGGGGCAGTTTGTGTTTACATGTCCAAGTTCGTGTCAATGCAAATTTGATACGAACACAGTTACGATCAATTTAAACATGACACAATTATTTGTTGAGTCAGTTTATTTTCAAACTCGAAATAATGAAATTTATTAATGTGTTACACGATAATGACACGATTCACTCGTTTAATGTTCAATAGTACACGATTACCTATAAAGTATATTGTTTACATCAAATAAAAGGTTAAACTTGAAATTTCACCTTCAATTTTATTGACTTATTTTGTGTTACTTGGGTTAAATGAATCATACAGTGATTAATGGGTTACACAATTACGTATCAAAGTGTGTTATTTTCATATTAAGTTGATTGACCGCTACACGAACTGTTTATTAGCAATATTAAACAGTTTGACATGCTTGTTATATGAACATGATTATGACAAACCTAAATTCGTTTATTTCGTCTTATTTTCGATTTGACTTGCCCTTCATGTTCGAAATTGTCACTCTAACTAATAGGCACAAAAATAAGTTTAAGATTAAATTACATGCATGAATAATTTGATATTATAATACAAGAAAAAAAAAGCTTTTTTTTATTATTATTTTGAGGATAAATACTCCACCTTTGTCCATATTTTACAGCAACTCTGAAGTTGGTGTACACTAAAGAGAGAAAAAATAAACCTCGATCACATGAACTAGCTCTGCATCTTGTGCAATTGATCAAGGCATCCAGAGCCGGCGCAAAGTCAATTACTTGATGTCGTCTTAGTTTACAGCTCATTCTACCGTTGTTTACCAACCAAACTCCACTCAAAAGCCTAGTCAGATTCGAACCTGGTATCCAAGAGTAGGGTTTCTAATAGATTTTGATAGTAAAAATGAGTAGAAAGCCCAACCCAACCAGCTTAGAGCATCTTCAAATAAGGTGTCAAATTTTAAACATCAAAATGATATTTAATAGCTTATGTGGTAATTTCATATTTTATACAATATTTTGCTCCACCCGATATGTCAAATAATAATGTTATTTATTAATTTTTTTAATTTTTTGTGGGGTTCAATGATTGAGACAACCAATCAAAAACTTGAAAAACACAACAACATTTATTATATATTATATTAA
>JAOTRO020174974.1:0-11904 GCA_028566515.2 Pyracantha coccinea | reverse complement strand
AATATAAAAAACAACTAGTAGATACATTGTTTCTTGTAAAAATTAAACAATAATTACATTATTTTTATAAAAACTAATAGTAAGTAAATTATTTTCGTAATATTAAATAATAAGTACATTATTATCGTAAAAATTTAAATTTGTTGAAATTATGGCATTAATGCTCTTATATTTGTGCCACACAATATCTATTATTGTTATGAACTTCTTATTTAAGTGTGATTGTGTAAATCCTAGATTAGATTTGATTGTAGTTATTCTTCCCTATTAAGACTTGTATTCGTTGGAGGAGAAGGATTTCTTCTCTCTCTTATTACTATAAATAAAGGCACTGCATATGGGGAATAAAAACACATCCTCTACACAACTCTCTCTATATTTTTTCTCAGTGCCGTCGGCCACCCTTCCCGTGTCAGTTAAATATAGGCCACAACACGTTATCAGCACGCTCCTACCGCTGCGCTTAGGAATCTGACGTGGAAGCTTTCTGCATCAAACCAGTTCACCAATATCATCACGCAATCAGGTTTTTTTCAAAACAACGGTTTTTATCTCGATATTTTTGCAGCTTTGATAGCACGAACATTCACCATAATGCATGACCCAACTTTACGTTTTTGGAAGTTTAGATTCTACATAAATTGTGTACGCATTATATCCATAATTGTTAAATTATGTGAATTTGATATTGCCATGAATTGCATCAAATAAACATCCATACATTAAATTATTTATATGAATATGCATTGAATTAAATTAAAAAGAATTTTTAGGGTTTCATTGAAAACCCATCCATGTCGATGGGCTTCCTTCCTCGAGCTGAGAACCTAAACCTGGAGCCACGGCCCAGGCCCAAACCTTAAAACCCCGACGTCTAGACGGCGTCGCCCTTTGAACCGTCGTGATGCATGGCCTGCAGCCATGCCCAGCCACCATGGCTCCCTCCCCGATGACCTGAAGATTGTCCACCGACGTCAATTGGCTAAGATTCCTTCGAATCTCATCGGATTTTTTGAAATCCCGATTTTAATTTCTAGGGTTTTTGGTTGAGTCATTGAGATTGCCAAATCTCTGTTCATAACCATAGTCGAAAACACCCAAAAAGGGTGCCCCCGAGTCTCCTCGTCCAAGATCTGGACACTTGCAGTGGCGGTGCTGGTCATCTTCTCTTTGTGAAAGCCTACTAGCTCTGCTAGAACTTCTTCGTCCAAACCCGACCCCAGTTTTTGGGCCTGGCGATGACTCAGGCTGAAAAAAAAAAAGAATTTTTTTTCGTGTAACTGGGCTCGCCTAAAGCGGCCCAACACCATGGCTCGGCCCAACACATGCCACCAACCCGAGGGTATAATGTCCCACATACCCGCGATGCACAGGATCCTAGCCCCGTGCTGGTGCATCCATGTTCCGCATACACACGATCCCAGCCTGCAGCTGATGCATCGGTGTACCTGCATCGTGCTGCATCTTATTAGTGCCCATCTGAGCTTTTTTTTTTTTTTTTTGAACCCTGTTCTTGCAGTTCGTTTGCTGCTACTGAGCTTGTAACCCAAATTCTGTTTGGGGCCTAATCAGCCTGTGTCTATCTAAGCCCAGTTTTTGGGTGTAGACCATGATACAAATTTGCTCAACCTACCCATGGGCTTTGGTCCATGTTTTTTGACCCCGAGTATTAATTGTCTATTATTTTTAGACAATTTGGGTTTTATAATTTTTCACCCACACTTTAAATTTGGTCCACAATCCGAATAATTAATTCAATTATAATTATAGACCTGAAGTTCTATTTGCATATTTTATTGTTGCATTTTTCTGTATATATATTTATGTTTGTCTGCAGGAACATATGAACCTGAAGTTCATAATTATTTCAAAACCTAAAGTTTCTAGAAACATGCCTTGTTTGAAAACATAAAGTTTTCCTTAAAAACATCACCCATGAAAAACCTGAAGTTTTTTTCATGCGAATTTAAACCAATACATGTCTATTAGAGCCTGAATGTTCTACTCCTATGTGAATGGATTGATTTTTTCTCTATTACACTAACCACTTCTTGTCCATTATTTTTTGATAGGAAAATGTCAAATTTGAACAAACTCGACTTTACCGCCTTGGAGGTTTTTGGAAGAAACTACCTCAAGTGGGTCCAAGATGTGAAGCTCCACCTCACTGCAAAGAATTTGCGTCCTGCCATTGAAGATGAGACGGACAACACAGCTGGTGAAGCTGAGAAAGCTACTACAATGATCTTCATCTGAAGGCACATTCATGATGCATTGCAAACCGAGTACCATGCTGAGAAAGATCTGTAAACACAAAAATCCTGTAACGAATGAAACGAGAACACATGTACAAAGTAAATTTGTATTGATTTGAATTTGTAGGTTACAATCTCTGTTTACAAATTTTCCTCTGATTCAATTTTCAAATTTGATGTAGATGCATAGGTTGTTGTTCCAAGGGTCGCAATGACTTGATCTCAGACGAACGGTTGAACGATTGCTTCAAGTTTTGAGTTTGAAAACAAAGCGTGGATGATCTTCATGTCAAGGGTGCGGCAAAGGTAGTGTTTGATGTGGGATTTTGTTGCTTCAAGGGTTTTGGCGACTTGATCTTGAAACGAACGCAGCTACAAGTTTATAAGCTTGCAACAAAGTCTTAAAGGAATCGGCACGAGTGCTTGTTAATTCTTCAAAGAAGTGTTTCAGCTTTGGTCGAGAGAAAACTTCGGCTTTGGTTGAATGTTCTTTGAAGAGAGCTTTGGTAGCGTATTAGAGCTCGTTTGGATGTGCTTTTAAAATGACTTAAAGCGCTTCTGGTGAAAATATTTTTAGAAACAATCATTAGTAAAAATGTTAGTAAATCCTGGAAAAGTAATTAAAGTGCTTCATGAAAGAAGCACATAATTGGTGCTTCTTGTAGAAAGCACTTAAAGTGCTTTTGGAACCCAAAAACATTTTCTCTAAAAATTCTTTTAGTCATTTTAAAAGCACATCCAAATGAGCCCTTAGTCTTCAAAGGTTTGGCAGAGGTTCTTTTGTGTAGAGATTTTTGCTCACACTGATGTATTGAGCGCTAGCGTTCTTTGCTTTTCTTGAGATCATCACAGATGTATTTGGTGTGAAGCCAATTCCAGCTTTGTTGTTTTCAACTTTGTAACCATGCTCCTTCAACTTATTTTGAGTCTCGGTGAGGCCACATTCTTTGTCGTTGACGGTGTTTGCGTTTTTCTTTTCAAGATTTGAAGAAGAGGCGAAATCGTACCCAGCCTTTGACATGAGTTTGTAAGCGTTTGGGTTGAAACCTTCTTCGGTCCTCTTGGTTAGAAGAGAGCTTGGTTCCGCCCCTTTTGGTAGGGGTTTTACGAAACCTTGTGGTGGTTTTGAAACTTTAGCATCGCCTAGCTGTGTTAAAGGTAACACTGTACTTTTTTTGAGCAACTGTGTGTCGGCTTTGCTTGCTCCAGTTTCGAATGGGGATTGCCTATTCTTTCATCTCGACGTTGGGATATATCAGAAGATGAGTGTGTTTGACCCTTTTGAGGGCGTCACACTCATTTTGGTTGTTGCAGGTTTGGCAGTTTCATCGTCGTTTTTGCTTGAAGATGGCACAGCTTCATTTTCTTGCTCTTTAGGCACGGCTTGCCACTCCTTCTTTTTGGGTCCGACTTTGCCTGTGGACTTGATCTCTTTTGGAAGAGCTTCAGGCACCGTTTCTTCATCCATGTAGAACTTGGCGTCTGCAAAGTGTGATTTGGCTTCGGTGAATGGCTTGGTGTCGCCTTGTACCACTTTCACCTGTTCTCGGTAGAACTTTAGGCATTGGTGGAAAGTGGACGGCACCACTCCATTCTCGTGGATCCAAGGCCTTCCCAAGAGCAACCTATAAGAAGTTCTTGCGTCAATCACGTGGAATAGCGTGCTTGACTTGAGTTTGCCAATGGTTATCTCTACATGGACCATGCCCATTGCTCTTTGTCCTCCTTGGTTAAAACCTTGGATTAGGAGGTGGCTTCAGGATAATTCATCCACCTTGATGTCGATTGTGGTCATTGTTGACTTTGGCATGTTTATGGTCGATCCACCATCCACAAGCATGCGGTTGATTTTGTTTTCTCTCACGTACCCACAACACAAAGAGATGACGGTTGTAAGACTTTGACCCTAACAGCAAGTCTTCGTCAAAGAAGTTGATTGCATCATGGGTGGCACAGCATGTGGCATATTCTTATGGTTGAAGCTTTAATCCTTTGTCCTTTCTTTCTTGCACCTCGTGGTCGTCGGGACTCTCCAAGACCGCTACTAGTGCTCTTCACATCTCCTTGGACAATCACAGCACCTCCTCGATGCTAAAGTACGCCATCCTTCTTTGGGCGTGAGGGTCTTTTCTTCCTTGATGGCAATAACTTTGCCTTTTGAGGGCTCTTTTATCTTCATTTCAACCATGTGACAGGTAACGGCAGTGCACCATTGGAAGAAGTCATTCGAGAAGTACTCGTGCAAGGAGACAAGAATGTGTGGCTTTTGCTCCATAGGTTCCCAGATGTATGTTGGCTTAGTAGCTCTTACGCTTCTTTTGGGCTTCTTATTATTGCAGTGGCGGTGATTTCTCCTTTGCTCCACCTTTAATCGTGTAGCTTGTGGTCTTGGCTTCCTTGTCTTTTTGTAGGTCACCAATGTCCATCATTCTATATCGTTAGTAGGTGCATCTTGGTAGTTTACCCCCAGCGATGGTTGTGCAAAAGGTGCCGTGCAGCTTGAGCATGGACGGGAGTAGGCATGCATCACTTGGAGAGGCAAGGGATTGAGGGATCCAAACACAATCGTAGTAGTGTGAGTTGTGGCCGTGTCTTAAAGGTTAAGCTCAATTTGCCCTTGTTGTGCCAGCTTCATGATGAGCTTTTTGAGGATGAAGCACTTGTCAACCAAATGACTTATGATACGATGGTATTTGCAGTACCTAAGATCGTTAACGCGATTTATCTCTTCGGGGCGCTTGCATTCAGGCAGCTCGATTACTTTTTTTTCTCCAACAGGTCATCTAACATTGTGGCCACGTCGAAGTTCGGAAAAGGGTACTTCTTTTGCTCCAATTCCCTCAAGGTGTTTTTGTACCTATCTTGGGTACGAGGAGGCTCACCTCTCTTTATCTCCTTTGCTTTGTTCTTGGAGGAGATTTTCACGGGCGCGGATGAGGTCTTGATGGGGGTAGCGTTTATGATAAAAGCATCATTGGAGGGCTTTTTCCCAATCTTGTCCACTTTCGGAGTAAACACCTTGTCTTTTTTTAAGTCGATGATTGGCTCATTTTTCCCATGATTGGTGATACTCATCTCCATGTCGTGGAATCGAGTTGCTAACTCCTCAAACATTCTCGATTTTATGCTTTGGATGATGTAATGTAACCTCTAATGCATGCCTTGAACACACATCTCAATGGCGGAGGTTTCAGAAAGTGGATCTTTGCAATCCAAACTTAATGAACGTTATCTATTGATGTAGTCGACAATAGGTTCGTCCTTCCACTGCTTCGTACTTCTCAGTTCCAGCATGTTTACGGTGCGGCAAGTACTGTTGAAGTAGTTGAGGAATTCTATTTCAAGCTGATCCCAATTGTTGATAGATTCGGGTTCGAGGTTGGTGTACCAATCAAAAGCATTACCTTTCAGCGAGCGCACGAATTGCTTGATAAGGTAGTATCCCTCTGTCTCAACATTGTTGCAAGCTTTGAAGAAATGGGCAATATGTTGCTGATAACCCCTTGGCATCCTCAAAGCATCAATATTCTTAGAGTAAGGCTTTGAATACAACACGAAGTCATGTGAGCTCCCTTCATACTGTGCCTTGATGGTACTAGTGATTATCTCCTACAGCTGCCGAATAGAGAGAGATCCTATGAGCATCGTTGCTTGGTCCAGCTTCTCCTCGGCTTTTTCTATCGAAAGCTCCTTATCTTCGTTAGTTTCCTTCTTTTGTAGGTCAACCTTTGGGTCGTGGTCAGCTTTTTCATCATGATGCGCCTCCAATCGGTTGACGAGTGTGGCAATTTGTAAGTCTTTTTCCTCCACGGTTCTTGTTAGCCTTGCAAATGCTTCATTCATTTGTGCTAGTTGCTCCTTGATGGAAGTTGCACCAGTAGTCATGACCTGCATGGCTACGGGATATTAGCTGCTACTTGAGTCAGCATCAAAAGTCAAAGGCTTGGAGTACCTCATTGGGCTTTCCTCCCTTGGCGCCCTCAGCAAGGCCAAGGTGATCACAGGTTGGTGCCTCGGGTGAGCTCATTCAGCAAAGTTAACGCAAGGGTGGAAGGCATGATAAAGATAACTCTTGCGTTGCTTCGGGTTGTGACGCCCAAAGTGCCACCACTTACGGTAATGATGTTCTTGTTCTTCGTGTTTGTTGAGGGAACAGCTTGATCCTATCTTGATGCCATGTATGTTTCTTGTGGATTTGAAGACAAAATTGAAAGGCAGAGATGTCCCACTGGGCGTGCCAAATTTGTAAACATGAAAATTCTGTAACGAATGAAACGAGAACACGTGTACAAAGTAGATTTGTATTGATTTGAATTTGTAGGGTTACAATCTCTGTTTACAATTTTCCACTAATTCAATCTTCAAATTTGATGTAGATGCGTAGGTCGTTGATCCAAGGGTCACGATAACTTGATCTCGGACGAACGGTTGAACTATTGCTTCAAGTTTTGAGCTTGAAACAATGCATGCATGGTCTTTACCTTAAGGTGCAGCAAAGATGAAGTTAATGCGGGATTTCGTTGTTTCAAGGGTCTTGGCGACTTGATCTTGAAATGAACATCTTTACAAGTTTTGAGCTTGCAACAAAGTCTTGAAGGAATCGGCATAGGTGCTTGTTGATTCTTCAAGGGAATGCTTCGACTTTGGTTGAAAGAAAGTTTCGACTTTGGTTACACGTTCTTCAAAGAGTGCTTTGGCAGCGTATTAGTCTTCAAAGATTTGTGTAGAGGTTCTTCATAATGTGCAATTTTTGACCTTCAATGTGTGTCTTGGATCCTTGTATTTATAAACTTCCAAAGCCATGCCTTTGGATGGATTTGGCCTTGATTTATCTCCTGATTTGCCCATGGGAGAATTTCGGCATATTTTGTGTCTTAATTTCAGCCACTTTCCCTTACCTTGGCCAAAATTTAGGCTTTCTTGCCTATTTTGTGAACAATCTTCAATTCTTGCTTGTTTTGTGAAGATGTTTTAGCTTTCTTTTCGGTTTTGGGAGCAATTTGGGCCCCTTGCCAATTATAAAGGATTTCTTTCCCTTTTTGCCAAGTTTTGGGAAGTTTTATTCTTCCTTTGCTTGATTCGTGCCACATGTCATTGATGACTTGTCCATTTGTGATGAGTCATATGCCACGTAGAGCTTTGTGATGCATTATTTGTATGCAACGAAATTTACATGTCTATAGGATTTTTTAGGGAGAGAATCAATTAGCATTTTAGTGGGAAAACATGGCTATTTATAGGGGAATGACCGGCCTTATTTGGAGAATAGAGGCCAGCCACATATGGTCAAATTGTGAGTGTGATTGCAAGATACTATGTAAAATAATATCTTGCAATTAACTTGGCAATTAATCCCAAATTGAATAGGAAAATTGGGAGTTACCTTTTGAGTGAGGATTTGATGAGGAATGATGAGAGGGTTTTGAATAAATACCATTTTGATCACATTTGACTCTTCCTTGATTAAGCCGTTAATTTCCGTTGCATACGAGTGGGACTCCCGGTGTGCCTCAATGGTAATTTTATCTTTTCACCCAAAAGTACACGTGTCGTCTCCATAATTTTCTTGATTATTTTGGCTCCCCAAATGCCCCCACACCTGCTGGGATGCTCATACGAAATGGCAGCATGTGTATGGATCTCTAACTTTGATGCAAATTCCCACTTGGACTTGGAATTAGATTCTTCCAGGAAAGGCAAATAAATCGCCTCCAAAGCCTATTTAAGCCTACCTTAAGTAGAGGATTAGATCAACTTTGGAGGGCAAATTATTTATCCCTACAAAAAAGAAAGAAAGCTAGAGGATATTTATTCCCCCTCCCCTAGCACTCTTCTTTGCTTGCCCATGCAAAGAACCGTCTTCCGTTGATTTCTTTGTCTTCTCCTCGCCGCACCAATGTAAGAAAAATTTAATCTTCTTTGTCTTCTTCTTGGGTGGTGCTGTCACAGGGGCAACTATCGGGGTGGTGCTGTATATCGGCTGGCAAGGGCCAAAAGTCAGCTTGGCATGGGCCGATGAGATAGTGTGGCAAGGGCCACAACTTGTATTGCTCAACTTGACTGAGGCCAAAGGCTGGCTTGGCATGGGTCGAGGAAGTGGGTGACATAGGCCACGGCTTGGGTTGCCACGTCTGGGCTGCTTGCCAAGAATGAGGAAACTGGTTGAGTTTGATTTTTCAGCTGCCGTAGATAGAGCAATTAAGGATAGAGCTGCTGAAGATAAAGTGTCAAATAAGTGCACTATTGAGTGCAAAATGGCTACTGGCCCCTGACCATTTGTTGCTTAACTGGTCTTTGAGTATTCGATCTTTTGAGCTATATAGTCTTCTCACACTGGAGAGCAATTAGTTTATCTTCTCACACTGGAGAGTAGACCCAGATGGGTGTCGAGGAATTAATTTACCTTTTTGCACTGGAAAACAATTAGTTTATCCTCTCGCACTAGAGATGGGACCCATATGGATGTCAAGGAATTAGTTTACCCTTTTGCATTGGAGAGCAATTAGTTTATCCACTCATACTAAAGAGCAGACCCAGATGGGTGTCGGGGAATTCTTTTACCTTTTCGCACTAACGAGCAATTAGTTTATCCTCTCGCACTGGAAACCAGACCCAAATGAGTGTTGGGGAACTAGTTTACCCTCTTGCACTATTAGTTTATCCTCTCGCACTAGAAAGTAAACCCATATAGATGTCGGGGAATTGATTTGCCCTCTCGCACTGGAGAGCAATTAGTTTATCCTCTAGCATTTGAGAGCAGACCCATATGGGTGTCAGGGAATTGGTTTACCCTTTAGCACTGGAGAGCATGGAAGTCATTATTGTGAACGCATCTGAGGAAAACTGGACTGCTAGAAAACTTAAATAATCCTCAGTATGTGCGGTTTTGTTCGGCGATCTGCTTAAGACTTCGAACTACTTATAGAACTCGCGTAAATGTGTACGTGGGAAACACGGTGAGTTGCTCCCAAACTTTCTTCAAGTATTGCACCATTGTTAGATGTTTCGTCGTGTGCCCTTTGAGGCTTGGTTGGTGATCGGCTGAGAATCTGAATGGATTGCAAGCTTTTTCACCGCTAAATCTTTCGCTAGATGCTTTGAAGCTTAGAGTGCCATGGGTTTGGTCGGTGCGAGTCACATGGTAAGATCAGCACGGCTGGGAGCCATGGTGCAAGATTGGCACAGTTATGAGCCATGGTGACAGATCAAAAGCTGTGAGGAGCCGTGAAGCAGGTAGGCACGACCGTGGGTGCAAAGCTGGGGCTGGCTTGGGCTAGGTTATACGTAGCATGAAGAATTGGACCAATAGGTATTTGATGCTCGGCTACTGGTGATTTGCTGCTTCAGTATTGAATTGTCTGGAGTGTTGAGAACAAGACATGCCCTCAATTTTTGGTAGTTAGGCTGGTGTGTCCTTCTGGTACTCGTCTGCCCCCGGCGCGCCATTAGGTTGAGCTACTGTGTTTGTCGGAACAAAAGTAATCTTTGTATCTGACAATCTATGAGGGATAGTTCCGTTTGCTCGATCTTGTCAATGAAAGGTGACCGACTTATATTGGTCATGTCTCGTTCGAGCAGCTCGTCAGTATCTTCATTGCGCTGAAAATCACGCAATCGTTCTGTTAGGAGCCTCTCAACTTCTTCCTAAATTTTCCTCTAAGCTTCACTGCCCCTGGTCGTGACCTGTTAGTCTAGGCTTCTTTTCCATATGCTCGAATTGTCTATATCACGACTGCAGTGCATGTGGTACGTTCCTAACAGGAGAGTGAATTACTTACAGGCTGCCGGTTGAACTTGAGCTAGATTGAGTGACTGCTTCTCTTCGTCTGTCATGTTGCCTACTTCGAAGTGAGGTGGATGATGCTCCTTACGGGCCTAGCCGTAAATGAACATTTCGCCTGAAAGGTTGCTCATGTTGATTATCGAAGTATGGCCCCAACTGTGAATGTATACTCGTCCGTGGGCCTAACCGAGAGTATCAGCTCATCCGCTCCCTAAGACAAGAGTATACGCCATCTCAAGAGCCTAGTCGGGAGTGTACATTGTCAGAACACTCGATTCGTGACGGGTTGAGTAGTTGCTTGTCGGGACGTTGATGAAGAGGTTCGTCATCTACCCTTATCTTACTTCGAGACACCTCATATGGGGTATACTGCATCTCAATACACTTCAAGAGTTGATTCACCAAGGTAGTCTGCTACACGAAGGCCCTTGTCAACTCTATGACTTGTCAAAACAAGTGTCATTCGCCATTTAGGGTGGAAAAGCTTGGACGATATGCGTCTCCTTAGTGGAAGTGTAATGGACTCCGAGGGCAAGATTTAAGTTGGGATATGTCAAATATGTGGAGAAATGGGATGAAAATACCCCGGGTTCAATCGTCGACCCAGAAATCTGAAGCTGGGATGGTTGAACCGGTCTTTGACCAGTTGGGATTGCTTGGTGGGCCCCAATAGTGGGTTGGGCCATAATAGTGGGTTGGGCCACAAGAGTGGGTTAGGCCACGAGAGTGGGCTAGACCACGGAAACGAGTTAGGTCACAGGAGCAGACTGGAACGTGGGTGTGGGTTGGGCCATCGAAGTGCGAGTACGCTGGGCCTCCTCTTTCCTTAACGCAACCCTAGGCTTAGGCTTGGCACTGCTCTAAGACATGGGCCTGGGTGTGCCAAGTTGTTGCTGCTATTGCTGGCGTCTGGGCCTAGGCTTCCTGGGCCTGGGCTGCTGAAGTGGCAGCAAGCTAGGCTGCCTACAGAGCTTGCGCCTCTTGGGTCGTGGCCTGATGGTCCCGCTACTCTAGAGCTAGCCCACTCCCTGCTGCCATGGTGGTCCCCGTGGCTGCCATGGTGGTGGTGCTATGTGGTGGTAAAGTTACTCCTCTTGCCATCGCGTTAAGCCTCATGGATCATGGTGGTGGTGTTATGTGTCGTCCTCCATCATTTGATCTGGATCTTTGAAAGTAGGAAGTTCCGTTCACCGTGGTTTCTGAATTTCCGGTCATTGTATTTTTCCCTTAGCTCTATTCAAAGAATTAAAAAATTCTAGGAATAAGAAAGTATGAAAAACTTATGAATGAACGAGAAATGACAAACTTTGAATACGAGAGTCTTCTTCGAGCGCGTGAATCAAACTCTCAATGAAAGCACCAATTTGTGGATGCAATTTTCCGCCGTCTTCTCCTTTGACGAAAATGCACTTACAAAATAATAACACCTAAGATTTAGCTGAAGAATCTCTGATGCCAAAGTTAGAATTTTAGAGAGAGTGTTTAGGGATTTTTAGTGAGAGAATCAATTAGCATTTTAGTGGGAAAACATGGCTATTTATAGAGGAGTGACAGCCTTATTTGGAGAATAGAGGCCAACCACATATGGTCAAATTGTGAGTGTAATTGTAAGATATTATGTAAAATAATATTTTGCAATTAACTTGGCAATTAATCCCAAATTGAATAGGAAAATTGGGAGTTGCCTTTTGAGTGAGGGTTTGATGAGGGGTGATGAGAGGGTTTTGAATAAATATCATTTTGATCACCTTTGACTCTTCCTTGATTAGGCCGTTATTGTCCGTTGCATACGCATGGGACTCTCGGTGTGCCTCAAAAGTACAAGTGTCTCCTCCATAATTTTCTTGATTATTTTTTGCTCCACAC
>JAOTRO020174947.1:0-11906 GCA_028566515.2 Pyracantha coccinea | reverse complement strand
AGTGAGAGAGAAAGAAGAACCCAAAAAGCCTGAGACTTCGCTTTCCTTCTTGGGTTGGAAGCGTTTCCGTATCTTTTTTTCTCAGCGATTCCCTCTCTCTCCTCTCTCTCTCTCTCTCTCTCTCTAGGATTGTTTACTGAGTCTCTGGCATTCTTTCTGCGTCACAATCTCTGAAACAGAGCTCTCTGGCTTTCCCAAATCAGACCTTATCAAGCAGATCTGAATCCATTTGGGGGGTGCAGACATTGCTTATTAAGCAAGCAGGGAGAGAAACAGAGAGAAGGGGAGGGGGCAGTCTTGGGATTTGAAAATCCGTAAATGTTGGGTTTTTTGAATTTTTTTTTCCTGATATTTGGGATATACCAAGTTCAGTGATAAAAATGGCACCCTGCCACTGACTATTTGAAAAAATTGGGTTTTCTTTTTATGTTTTATATTAATTTTTCCTTCAAAAAAATTTGACTGAATGCAGATCCCTTCTTCTTCTTCTCCGAAATCTGGTGTGATGAGTGCTGTCACAGATTTATAATTTTTCGTATTATACGCTGTCACTGATGGATAAGGAACCTGAAAATAGTATGGATCTTACTTATTCTTGTTCATTGTTTGGCTAAAATTCAGCACATAATTAAAGGCTTTTTAGCTAAAATGATTTTTGAGATTTGCATAACACATCACTTTGGTCTCTGAAATTGAAAATCAATAGAAATGGTCATTGTCCACCATCCTTATTTTGGTCATTCCATTAAAAACTCCGTTAAGTGGTCCCAAAGCTCATACCGAAAATTGAGATTTTTTGCCGCAAGTTTGAACAATTTTCAAAGCTTCGTAACTCAATCGTTTCTTAACCAAATTCGGCCTATAATATATCAAAACGAAGATAGGAAAGTGTTGAACAAGATTATCCCTATTTGGAAGCCCAATGGTTGCCGAAGATGGCCAGAAAATAGCCTAAAAGGTAACTGGTCCGTTGGAAAACTGGAAAACTAGATAAACTTTAAACGTTCATAACTTCTTCAATACTCAACAAAGTTGAGTGATTCAAAAATAAAAATCATACTTCTCGACGAGACAAAGAGAATGGTACATTTTTCAATGGCTAACTCAATTGTGGCGGCATGGTGTGGAACCAATCTTGCGCCTCGCCTTGTAGAGCAGTGGTGAATATCTTGCAAATAAGAGCGTCGTTGTTTCGATAAAGGATCATTGCGCTTTGGTAGTGCTTTAGGTGTCTCTCCAGGTCTCCATCCTCTTTGAAGGACATGTAATGTGGCATGCTGAACTTGCGTGGAGGCTCTGCCTGCTCCATCTCATCCGTGAAGGATGACCTGCTTATGTTGGTCATGTTCTGTCGTAGTGCCTCGTCATTGGAAATTATGCAATCGCTCGGTCAAGAGCCTCTCTATTTCTTCCTGAATTTACCTTTGTTGGGTTAGCGAAGCTCTCGGCTACCTTTGGTCTGACTTATTGGTCTAGGCTGCTCTTATATGTGTTCGACTTATCTATGTCGCGGCTGCAGTGCATGTGGTATGTTCCTAGCAGGCGAGCGAATTTCTCGCAGGCTGCCAGTTGAACTTAAGCCGGATTGAGTGACTGCTTCTCTCTGTCTGTCGTGCTACCTACTCTGATGCGAGGTGAAAGATGCTCCTTGTGGGCCTAACCGCGAATGAACACTTTGCCTGGAAGGTTGCTTATGTTGATTATCGGAGTGTGGCCCCAACCAAGAGTGTATATAGTCCATGGGGCTAACTGAGAGTGCAATTTCCTCTGTGCGCTAAGATGAGAGTATACGCTATCTTAGAGGCCCAATCAAGAGTGTACAATGCCTGAACGCTCGGTTCGTGGCTAGTCAAGTGGCTACTTTCCGGGACGCTGTTGGAGAGGTTCGTCGTTTGCCCTTGTCCTACTTAGGAACACCTAGTCTAGGGCACACTGTATCTCGATACGCTGCAATAACCGATTCACCAAGGTTGTCTGCTGTGCGAGGGAGCTTGTCAACTCTATAACTTGTTGGGAAAAGTGTTGTTCGCCATTTGGGTTGGAAGAGCTTGGACGGTATGCGTCTCATTGAGTGGTGGAAGTGTAATGAACTTTGGGCGCGAGATTTGAGCTAAAATAGGCCAAATCCACATAAAATAGGTGAAAAACATTGAAAAAATGGGTCCGGATCACCAAAAAGGGGTCGGCCTAGGAGCAAATAGGCGCGGATCCAGGTCAGGGAGCGTGGGCGCGGATCTGGATCACGGGTTGACTTCTGGGCTGCTGGAATGCCTACAGATTGGGCCTGGATAGCTGCTGAAATGGGCTGCTTCCTCACATGTGGGGAGGCCAGAATTGCTCGCTGGATTAGACGCGCTTAGCTTTGCGCGAAGTGGGTCGTTGGGGCCTGATCCTAGAGGCTCAGCGAGCTGGCTCGGTATCTCGGCTTGGCTGCACAGGTGGCTTGAGCCGCGGCATAAAGGTTGATGCAGGGGTCTTTCCACGAGCCTCCAAGCTTGGGTCGTTTCTGGAATTGGGCTGTAGGTTACACTAGCACGAGCTGTGTTTTGATTGGCTGCAAAAATTGCACCGATGGTTGATTGGGCCACGACAGTGGCAGTGGGTGGTGGCAGCAGTCGTTGCTCCGTGATCCATCGAGTGGGTGAAAATCCAAATTTGTAAGGAGCGCTTTTTGTTGTTGTTTCATAATTTTTCCATCATATTCCTTCCCCTGGCTATCCAAAGAATTTATAAAAAATTCTAGGAGTAGGAACGTGTGGGAAAATCTACGAATGAACGAAGAAAATGCGAGTCTTCTTCGAGCGTGTGAATCAAAGTCTCAATGAAAGTACCAATTTGTGGATGCAAATTTCTGTCGTCTTATCCTTTGATGAAAATGCACATGCAAAATAATAACACCTAAGATTAAGGCCAAAAATTTCACACACCCACGATGAATGGGGGGTTTTGTCCGAAGAATCTCCAACTCTGATGCCAAGGTTAGAATTCTGAAAAGAATGTGTTTAGGAGTTTGTGGGTAGCAAATGACTTAGCTTTTTAATAGGAGAATGGTGATATTTATAGGGGAGTGGCCAGCCCTATTTGGAGAATAGTGGCCGACCATATATGGTGAAATTGTGTAAATACTTGCAAGATGTTATGTGAAATAATATCTTGCAATTAACATGACAATTAATCCTAAATTAAATAGGAAAATTGGGAGTTACACTTTGAATAAGGATTTGATGAGGAGTGATGAGAGGGATTTGAATAAATACCATTTTGATCACCTTTGACTTTTCCTTGATTGAGCTGTTATTGTCCGCTGCATGCACGTGAGAATCCCGGTATGCCTCGAGGATTATTTTGTCTTTTTCACCCAAAAGTCCACGTGTTGCCTCCATAATTTTTTTGATTATTTTTAGCTCCACAATAATTATGATTTTTTATGTGTTATTTCTTTCACGTATTTCATCAACTTTTATTTTATAAAATCTCTAGACCTTAAAGGATTTATAAAATAAAAAATAAAAAATAAAAATTATCTTATGCATTTTACAAGATTATTATCTTAACAAATTAGGTCGAGTTGAGACCGAAAGATTTTATTATTTAACTTAATTATAATTTTATCGAACACCCACTTATCAAAGTTTTACCATAAGATTGTTCTAATATACTAGACGCAAGAAGCACCACGCACACATTGGCTTATACAATTCATCTTTAAGACAACACACTCTCCAAATACGAGCTGCAAGTTAGCTAGGTCTAGCAAACGGATCGTGTTTGTCGTGTTCATGTCATTTTCATGTCATACTCGTTATCTTAACGGGTCGTGTTGTGTCAAATTCGTTATCTTAACGGATTCTTAATAGGTGATTCAATAACGACCCAATTCGTTAACAGGTCACGTCGGGTTAACGAGTCATCAAAGAAATTGCATGCCTAATGTCTAAATCTAGCAAACAATATCTTATTGAGTTCTTAACGGATGACTCAATAACGATCTGACACGTTAACAAGTTCTTAACGGGTTACTCGATAACAAATTGCTCCGAAATCCGTTATATTTGTATCTTTTTGTGTCGAATTAACAAATCGTGTAAGAAGTTGTTATACCTGGTTAGCATAAAGAAATACACAAGAATAGCCGCATCAGACAAATGTAATGCTTGATTTCCTTTGGATTGTTACAGTTGGTTCTAATCATGTCTAAATATCAGGCCCTTTAAGGGAAGGGATCCCCATTTTTCAAAGAAAATTTGGGGGGTACCCTCTTGACCATTAGATTTGACTTTAATGAAATTCTGTGGCTGAGATTAAATCACAGGCCACAGAATCTCAACCACAGGATTTCATTAAAGCCAAATCTAACGGTCAAGAGGCTATCCCCATTTTTTTGAAAAATGGGGATCCCTTCCCTTAAAGGCTTCCGTCTAAATATAGTTATACAAATGCGATGGATAGGAAAAATTGATTACATAAGTTGACACACCCTGACTCGGATTGTCCACTGAGGCTCCGAATCGAGTTGTGTTGGCCGACACCTGAAAGGTGACGAAGCCATAAAGTGTAGTGATGTGGAAAATGTGAATAAATTTAAAACCTAAAAGTGCCTAAATACGAGAGTGCGCTGTGAGCGGGAATGAACCCATTTCACACTTGACATTAGAGCATAAGTAAAGTATAGTAGAGTGGATTGAGAATCATACCATCGAAGGTAATCTCCAATACCAAGACTTGCCACGAATCCTTGTCGATACGAAAACTCTGCTACTAGAACCTGGAGGGATAAAAACAAGAGTGAGTGGGCCTGAAAATAAAGCTTTAATAAAGACCTTCTAAACGATATAACCCCTCGTTGTAATACCTGTTAGGTTCCAAGAAATCATACTACATATAAGTATGAAATCAAATGTAAATCAACAATAAATTCGAGAATATTCCAAATCACTACATATCAGCAACAACATAATAAATCAAGTGTTCATCAATCTATGATAACCCATGAGCCGGAGTTACCTAACGCAACCTGTACGACTCATAAATCAATCCATGACAATACCTGAGTCGGAGTTGCCTAATGCAACCTATACGACTTATGGACAACCTGTACGACAGTGTCAAAGTTGCCTATCATTGCAACAGGTACGACAATGTCGGAGTTGCATAAAACATAAATATAGTCATGCCATAACTCAATCATTTCAAATAATACCCTAAAGTTGCCTTAACTTACCTCCGCGTCCTACGTTCACCTTAGTACTTCAAAGCATTTACAACAGTTATATGCAGGTAATATGCATATAAATAAGCCATGATGCAATCTAAAACTCAACCATATCATAGTATTTTAGAATATACAAATATAGATGACATGGCATAAAATGCATAAATCAATTTAAAAGCATTTATGGAATTATCAATCATATATATACGATAAAAAGGAAAAGACCCACTCACCTGAGGTCTGCGCTACGACTCCCTAGCACGAATATCGAGATGTCAAGAACGATCCTCACCTAGAACAATTATTCAATCACGTCTCAGAACTCTTATCAATAGAACACATAACTTACATAAAACACATCCAAAGACGTTCTAGACTGATTTGAGACCCATTGACCAAAAGTCAACCGTCGATTAAAGATCAATGATAGGGTCCACAACCCTATGTAACTCAATTCAGAGGATCTGCATCTTGGATTTCCGATCCGTAACTTCCAAAGATCCACATTGTGCTTCTAAAACATCATACTAAAGTTTCATTACGATCCAACGGTTGGATCTTCGCCAATTGCCAATTCAAGTGGCAGTCAACGTTTTATTTTACAAACTTATAAATCCAATTTGGGAAGATCCATACGCCAGATTCCCAATCCGTAAGTTTCTAATATCCTCCAATATTACATACTATAATGTATTAAAGTTTAGTGACGATCCAATGGTCGGATCATCAATTCACATAATGTCCAAGTAGCTGCCTTTATCAAAACTATGTTCAAAACGATGATATTTCATCAATCGGACTTCACCTATGGAATTGGGGTGTCAAACTTAGCTAAGAAAGGTCAGGGGGTGACTCGGCTCATGCGATGCAGCACACGGCGGTCGACCACCCCTATTCGTCGAAAAATTCAACTATTTCTAAAATTCTCAAACTTCACAGAAATGAAGATCTCACTAAGTAGAGCAACTTTTATACTTGTGGCCAAGTTCAATTTGGCTGGGAAAAGCCTCAAATAAGCCTGAACCCGCCGAAACCCTAGAATTGGGTGTGCTTTAATTCGGCCTCAATTCGAACTCCAACGCCCCCAATCTTGTTTGGGCTTTGTTCTTGACTTCTAGAGGAGTGTTTTGGTGGTGGTAATTGAAAAAGATCGTTTCACAACCGGTGGATCTCGAGCAAGATTTCCCGCGGCATCCACTGGTTTTTGCATCAAACTTCAACCAAATTCCTTCTAATTTTGGGTGGAAATGGAAGAGGGGAGGTTGTGAAAAAGGTTGCAGGTAGTGGATGGGTGAATTTCGCTTGAAAATACGATGGAAGTGGCCGAAATTTCACACCAGTTCGAAACCAGGTATTGTCGTGGGTGTCCTCCATGGGAAGAGGATGCTGGGAGCTTCTCTTTTATTGGTCCATTGCCCATTGCTTAATTGGCTCAGCAACAAACAAAAACTCGGATTGGTCTTTTACTCTCTCACTAATTTCTGATTGAGACTTTGATTGGTTACCATTCCCACATGGTGGGAGTTTGATTTAATTTATAACTAAACTTTAAATAACCAATTTCAAACGTCTGTAACTATACCGTTACAATCCGGACTCGCAAACGGTTTTCGCCTCTGAGCTCGTGGTTTCGAGATCTATTTGAAAACATTAATTGTGACTTTGAACGGTCAACGAAAGTCAAACATCCTCGCCTCTAAAGGTATTTTCGTAAAATCACTATTTTAAAATTTATAAAACTTAAAATTGGGGACGGGTTGTCACACAAACGGAGCTCTGAAAATTGGAGAGAAAATCTGCAAAAAATCTGGAAATTACGAAGGCACGTGGTGCGCATGGCGCCTAGCGCGTGCGGCAACACGTGGAGGAATCCGATGTCTCTCCTTAGGTTTCTCGACGTGTCGAACCCGAATTCGTCGTCTGTTTTCTGAAATTCGATCATTTTAAAATAGTTTCTTTTTTAGCCGTACTTTGTACAAAAGCACGTATTTACGTTACTTTGTTATATATTTACATATATGATTTCGTTTCTAGGTACCCATGAGGAGGGTTGGACCCGGCGACATGATTTATGAGTGAGTCTTTGCTTTTAAATATTATATATTTATTTAGTTTCCATTTATATATTTGATAATGAATTTTCTACGTTACTCCTAAATTAGATTAGGGTTTATAAGAATTAGCATATTGACAGAATTTATGAAATTCTCATAAATTATATGGGATTTCACATGATGCCACACATAAATTTATGGTTGCGGATATTATTATTTTATTGTTGTGAATTATGAAATTTCTGTAGTATGATCATCTCTTCATAAATGCTACAATAGTGTTAGTACTCGTCGGGGGCAAGGGCCAGTCTTTCACGTGTATGTTCACATCGCATTGCACGCTCACTTTGGATTCATTGTAGGTGCCAGTCCTGTCCTAGATTGCTATAGGCAATTAGGACTCATATGTGACGCATATAGCGCCAGTCTTCACATGATTGTAGTACTACAACGTAAATCATTATTACACCCAGTCCTATTCATGTCAGAATACCTCTACATGAACTCGTGTATCAACATATGTTGATGAGCACTCGATATGTTATGTTTATTTATGCGAGATTATATGATTTTCGGACGTTAGGTGTTTATTTACGAAATATGGTGACGTATTGAATTCTTGAGATATTGCAAGCTACGGTAAGTATTTTCATACTATACATAACATGTTATATGTGGAAACTATACTTGTTTTACGGTGAGGAGTTATTATGTTTTCGAAAAGATTTTTACAAAACTTTATTTTTGGGCCCACTCACCCTTATTTTTCACCCCTCTAGGTCTTTCATGTCGATGAGGATCCTTGGCAAATCTTAGTATAAGTGATTACCTTTGATAGTATAATTCTCAATCTACTCTACTGTACTTTACTTATGCTCTGACATCACGTGTGAAATGGTCTCATTCCCGCTCAATAGCACAGTCTTACATTTTTTAGGTTTAAATTTACCCACATTTTTCACATTACAACACTTTATGGCTTCGTCACCCTCCTGTTATCGACCAATACAACTCTATTCGGAGTCCAAGTGGACATTTTGGGTCGGGGTGTGTCAGTATAGTATCAGAGCATAAGTTTAGGCAGTACTGCGTTCATCACATGTGTGATGTAAGCATTATCTGTTTTGAACCTAATGTCAAATCTTGCCACCTTGTAGATTACAGAAAACTTGTTAGCTTTTCCTCAGTTATAAGTTTCTTATACAACTTATCGACCTTCTAGAAGAACATTTTGGCTACGGCCTCTAGATTTTAAGTGAAGAAATTCCCTGTCAAGGAAAGATGTAGATTTGAGACAAGTTGATGGCCCGAAGCCAGGCTATTATATTGATAGTTGTGCACCATCATAGATTTACCCATCACTTCCACTACTATCCAGTCACCGTTACCAACCCTTTTGAGATAGGAAACCAGAAATAGTTTTGATTCCTTGGTAGTACCTATCATACGAAGTTTTACTTTTCGTTGAAATTTCCAGAGATGTCTCGAGTGATGATCTGGTACTAAGTGGTAGCACACAACGGAAAAACATCTGGGGGACAGTTACTTTTGGTCCCCGATAAAACTAATCCTTCAAACGTAGTAATAATTCTGGATCTTCAAGAGGAAGATCAATTTCTGTAAAGTCCATTCTAAAGTAGGTTATTAACAAATTCATTTCTCCAACCTTAGAACACTTCAACCAACATTAATTCCCAGAATTTCTTTCAATGTTGTACTCGTCATTGCGATAAGTATAGGCATGGGAGTACAAATTGTTATACCTTCAATATGGTGGCACTACTAATTGACGATAATGTTCAATATCCAGAAGTTGTCAACCAGTATTCAGGCGATATGATTTCTGATACTGGACACATACTTGTATCTGGGAGTGATACCTTTGTGCCAAAGTGTTCATAGTTTCAAGGTAGCGAACAACATTAAAATATTATAAATGTGTCAATTAGCGGCGCGACTGATAGACTGATTAACAATGACTACCTAAGTCAAAGAAATTATAATTGTGGAAACTTAGGAGCAAGCTTTGTAGGAGGACAGTAAACTCGTAGTTGTTTTAACCATACCACCCATCTGGCTAACCAGAACATTCTCGACCAGTCATCCTTGTAACCACTTCCATAGCCAAGTATTAGTTGAAACACGAGTTAGTTTTCTGGTGTAAGAGCGAAATGAACATTAAGAAAGTCTTGTGGTCTATTAATGTGTGTTGTGGAGGAAGAAGGTAGTATGGTACAATTCGATGATGTATATCCTGGCGTCACTTCTTAAAATTTATCTAGGATACCGCCAAGGCGTGAAATAGAGTACACCATTGACCCACTTCCTAGTAAAACACCAATTTTCCTTACATCTTATTGAACGACTTCTGCATCATTGAAAACCACAAACCTAACACCTCATCTTAGGGAACCTTGAACCTAGTCACGAAGACAATAGACCGAACCTTAGGATTGTACCTAGATTCTTGGCAACTCAATCTTGGCAACTCAATTGGATGACGATTAAAAACCGTTTACCCCTACTTTGAATTGATGATCTACCCGACCAGATTTTGGAGCCCCAATTTTCTTCCGTAGCCTGACAAATTCGTAGTAGTCTTCCAATGACTTTCTTACCTACTCCAGCAATGAAACTAAATTCTATAAACACCAACAGTCAGCTTTATACCGAATTCCTCAAATGTTAGCTTGTTTAGATTGGTACTTTTCCCAGGAGACGTAATCTCAGCAGAATATAATCTTGTCATTTCTCCAAAAGGTTGTAGCTAAAGAAAGTGTAACATTCCCACAAATTATTGTGAAATTCGAATTATTCTTGACCTTGTCGATTTTATCGACAGTTGTAAGCGACTTTTCAGCAGTAACATCTTCCTTCCAATTTGGTCGAGGAAAACCAGTTTAGTTGAGACATGAAATATGATTAAAATTTCTGACAATTGAAGTGTTGCCTCCCTTGACGTTTGTCCATACACTTTTCGATAACAACGATAATTTCAAAATCCACAATGATGTTTCTCTGGATGTTTTAGCTATGTAGATACAGCATGACGGAGTATCGCTTATGTTTCCCAACGGTCGAAACCTTACGAAAGGAACCATCTTACTCATGACTTAGAGTCAACATTTACCCTTTTTACTTGAAAATCCAATGACATTTCTTAGTGGGGAAACATACCCAAAATATTTACCAACCTCGTAGACTTCTCAAATACATTTTCATTTAAAATGACCTAAATTTTAGACAGCGACGATAGAAAAACCAAATCAATGTCTAAGATTGCACTATCGTGTATCACCCCGATTGTGCAAACGTAATTATTGTTTACCGCATCAAATGATATATCTTCCCTTGAACATGATCAGCCTATCCTATCTCATTTCAGCTAGAATTCACGAGTATTGATTTGAAGTTACTTACAAATCATCAAGAAATCGTTCGAGTGGTTATAATCACTTCTTGTATCCGAATGGAGCTGGGGAAATATCCCCATAATCTCCTTGTACGAGGTATCTCATACATGTAGAGATTATGATGATGTTTCGATGATTATCGACCAACTTGATAAGTCAGCTCACTTTTCCCTGGTCCAAAGGGACTATGTTTTAGACCACTTGGTAAAATTCCTCATTCTTGAATTTATCAGATTTTCTGGTGTTTCAATCAGCGTCTATTCTAACTATGATTCCATAACCACTTCTTTATGCCAGAAGGCGTTCCAGTCAACCTTGAGTAGGTGTTGACCCTACTGCGCTTCATATTATTTCTGAGGCAAAAGGACCGTCTAGGAGAATTGCTTGAACATTAAAATTTTAGTTGTGACCATTAATTCCTCAATCACCCAACAAATACTTTGCTAAACGAATCTTTACCGTTGGTGATTGAATATCTCAGAAGCTACAGTTGTAATGAGATGTTATCCATTCAACATAGTTATCTTGTATTCTAGATTTAATGGACTTTTTGACCCTCAAATTCTTGAGTGTTCTTTTAGCCGTTTCGACATAGTTTTTTGCCAAATCCGAGAGAAATTCACTATGAATTTGCTCTCTAAGGCATTATGAACTACATTGTTCGGCTACATGGTGTGCATGTCACTACTGTATCTCACTGTGATGCGCGTTTCACTTCCAAGTCTTGGGAAGTCTTCTTGAAAGCCATGGGTACTAAGTTGTTATTCAATACCACATTTCACTCTCAGACTAACAACTAGTCTGAATGAACTATCCGGACCTTGGAGAACATTTTGCTTTTGTTTGTTATGCAGTTTTAGCTTATGATAGATACCTATCTCTATTTATGTTGCATACAATGACAGTTATTATTTTGGTTTGGCTATGGTACCTTTTGAGCCGTTGTATAGAGATTTTATGCACAGTACACCATTGACAGACGAGTATTGCAAACAAGTATTCGAAGGATCGAGATTACGATGTAGGAAATTGTGTATTATTGACGATGTCGTCCTAGATGGTAGTATGTGAGCACGATCAAGGTGCTAATCAGACGATTTATGTGTATTTCCCAATGAATGGCAAGATGGTAATATTGCACCCTCGGAAATTTATTGCTTGCTTATCGAGAAAACAGTGAGTTGTCGATATTGGGGGCTGCAAACCGTAATATCGATAACTTATTCG
>JAOTRO020174928.1:0-11908 GCA_028566515.2 Pyracantha coccinea | reverse complement strand
TAATACAAGGATAATATGTGTGTGTGTGTGTGAGTCTTGGCACAATAGAGATGTTCTTTTAAGGCTTAAAAGATCATGGGTTCGAATCGTAAAAAAAACTTATTTACGAATCAAAAGCAATGATAAAATTGTATATGATAAACGTTCACGCCCATGCTCACAAAGCAAAAAGTAATGTTAGTTCGAGACCACCCCATGTGTGCCGTGTGTGAATTTAATGAAGTGTTGCAATAGCTTTTGCACATTCGTGGAAAATTAGTGTTGCAGAATCCTCTTTTTTTAGGTCATGCAAAAAGAGGGAAGAAAGCACAATCATAATTCAAGAGAAAGTGAAAAGGCAGGCCAACTTCAACGTCAAACGTTTCTTCTCCCTATGTTCTTTGCCGCGATCCATCTCACTTCCCTTCAACTTTACCTGATTTAATATTCTCCCTCTCTTTCGGTTTTCCTGAAGTAACAAATGCAATAATTCTCTTTTCTTTCGTTAGGTTACTGCCACTAGGGGAATATATATTATGTGCATATAGAATTTTTTTTTATTTTTAAAAGGCATAGTTGCTGACATTTCACCTTTCTAAAGGCTAAGAAAACTTATCAAGTTATTTCGGCTTTTTTTTTTAAAGATTTTTGAACGTGTCGAAAATATGGTCCGATACGGTACACTTATAATTTATAACTAGGTTACGAATCACGATTACAAATTATAGTAGATGGGATGAATCATGATGTTATAGAACTCAACTTTTTTATTCCCAAACTCTCTTATTATTACATGGGGTGAAAATAATACCATATTCATGTGCTTACTCCAATATGTATCAAAGAGATCATAGATGAATTTATTTTTTTAAAAGAGAACGAGTTAAGCTGTAAAGTGTAGAGAATATCTTTGGAAAAGGGGAGATCGAGTGAGTTTCGGTAAAATTAAAATTTAAAGATGCCAAATATTTTTGTAAGAAGTATCATATAAATGACATGATTCGAACATCTTTACACAAATTTCTCTCGTGTATTACTTATAGCGAGAAGGTACTAGGGCTTTTCAGCCGATTGATGAAGTTTGGGGAGTATTTAACTTTATTATCTCCTTCTCTTTCAAATGATTAATGTACTACTTGGCAAAAGTTACCATGAGTTAGTAAACCCTAGCAAAGGCAATAAATATACATACATATATATATTTGTTTTATACTTTGATAATTACTAGCTACAAAACATATAGACTGCACAATAATTTACAATTTAATTAGTTTTTAATAATTCACAGTCTAGCAAGTTGAAGACTTGAAGTTAGAGGAGTTTACGACTACCTTTTCAACTTGAGATTCTAAATTTTGTAACCCTACAGTTAATAACTTATCATTATTAGTAGTCTAATTGTTGTCCGTAATGGCCAGGCCAACTCATATGATATGAGTCATTGATTATTACTATGTAGATTGCCTTGGAATATCAGATGAAATGACATAATTCAAATTTAATTTGCATCTCTTTCTCAATTATAGTATGATAGAAATAATCAGTGGCGGAATCCAGGAAGTATTATTGGGAGTCAATAAGAATGGCGGGCATAGTGCAAAAACTTTTTCGACAGAATAACATGCAACACATTTGACCGAATCTTGATAGGCTTGAGGTTTTTTGTCAAGCCATATTGCACGCATGTCAGCAGACCAACAACTTGCAAGTGAGTATGTTAACTGATACCAATAGCTTTTGAGCGAGTATGTCGACTGATACCAATTTATGACAAGAGCCCATTGAAAATGCCCATAGCATCACATAAAAAGGCGAGAGTCTAGCAGCTACCTTGCCCAACGCCCATAGAGGCAATTCATAGAGCAACTGGAGGACAACTTTTAAGGAAATCTTAGAATTTCAAATGGCAGCACCCAACTCTTTCATCGAGCAATTGGAAGACAACTTGGGGGGATCAACTGAGCCACCTTGCTCCAAAGTGGATCCACTCATGTAGATAATGCATACAAGATTTCATGTCGTATATTGGTAATACATTGTGTGCCACAGGGAACCCACCACTAATTACGGGCTCTCTTTAATTTGAATAACTTCGATAATGTTATTTGTAGGAGACCAATCGTAGCACGATATACCATTTGCGTTTTGATTTGATCTGACATGCGAGAGTTGCTCTAATCATGTTATTTGCTAAAACTTCTCTCCAAAGTAGTGTCAGCTGGACTAAGCTTGCACACATCGAAATTAAAAAAGAAACGTATCAGAAATTATGAATGGGGAATTGGCATAGCACCTAAATTTCCTTTCATTTGTGCATACATGTCGTATTATATTTTAGCCACCTAGATAGGACTTAAGAGTTTTGTAATTATACATGCATGTCACGTAATGCTGCATGATAAATATCATTTAAGGTTCAATCACAACATATAAAAATCCAGATTCCCGTGCGGTCCTGCCCCATCTTTTGGGAAGATATAATTTTAAAAGGATTTATTATTTGTTAATTAACATATAAATCATAGTTTAATTAAGGGAAAGGGTCAAGAACTTTTGGTTTTAGGGTGTAAAAAGGAATAGATTAGTGAGAGAATGAGAGGGAAGCACTGATGGCCGCCCGAGCCATCTTAGTCTTAGGACATTGGACCAGATAATAATTACGTACATTATGTGACAAACCCACGTACATATTTAATAACTTATGATGTTTAAATTAAATGCAATAATGCTATAAGGTATGCTTATAATTTTATTAATATCAACTTGTTAACTTGTTCGAATATAACTAACGATTTGTTTTTTAAATTATCATTTTATTGTTCTACAACTTTACTTTTTATTTGGGGCAATGCTATCCGCATACAATTGTTTAACTTCCAGGCATACTATTTTTAATTTCTTGACTATCGAATAAAATGTATTGAAAAAGATTAAATGATAAAAATTAACAAGAATATGCAAAAAGTAAAAATAATTATGTAGATAGCACCGCTTTTTATTTGAAGATCACATCATCCATTTGAAACATTTCATGCCCTATTCTCTATCCGGTGTTTATGGGGGGACCTAAAATATTAGTAGCAAACTACAGACGTGTTCTTCTTGTACTTATTTTTTTACTTAAGAAAAAGTATTTTGTGCTGGAAGTTGGTATTGTTGTTCAAGAATGTAAAGTTTCATATTGGATTTTTAATAAATAAAATATAATGTATAATGAATTGTTCGTCCGTCCTATTGAAATTGCAGCGAGATATATAATTTTTATAATAATTATTGACCCTTTAAAATTTATATTGTGCACTCTTTTACAAACGTATTTTTCTTTCTAAATATAGAAAGTTTGGAGTACCAATAACGATTCTCAAAAAATATTTATATACATTTTTTATTTTTATTTTTTTTTATCTCGTGCACATTTGTTGGATTGAACAAATCAAAGAAGAATTAACAAGACAACAACTAAAAAAAAAAAATTAAGGAACGAGTGCAAAAGGTGAAATAGGTTACTTTCTTTTGCGATAAAACTCTTTACATGTTTTGGTGAGTAATAATATGCAAGTTAAAGACAATGTTGGCGCTCGTAAGTTAGTAGTGAGCCGTTTATCCATTAACCTAAAATTTTGATGAGTAATAGTTAATTATTTTACTTAAGGAAGCCAAGTCAGACTAAAATAGCTAGCAATTTTGTGTTAAGAAGCCAAGTGAGAGTAATGATGGAAGCTTGGAGGAGACTGACTGGTCAGCTTCAAATTCTTCAGGGTTAGCCGCATTTTTCAACAGTCAGCAGCAAACTTGCTTCACAAACATTCTAATTAATTCCATGGATAATGAATTAATCAATGGGATTTATATGTGGGAGTCGGAATCTCTCGTACGTTTTTGGAACAGTTCTTTGCATGTCGGGAGATCCTGAATGCGACGTGACGTCTTACTTGTTGCCTTTTTAAGGATGGCTTTGAGAGATCTTTGACCATTTTGCACCACTCTCCTTCCTTCTACCTTCCAACTTGCCAATTTCTTCACGTTTTTCCTTCTTCCAGTTGTCACAAAAAATCTCTCCTTTTGGAAATGCACCACTTGGATGTTCTAAATTGATTGAGACCAAGTGAAATTACTAACCTGAGGGTAATTTCACGCCATATTCTTTCTTAAAAATTGACCCAAAGAAAAAAGAAGAAGAATCTTTCTCAAAAGGACTTGCCTTTGGCCTAAAGACTGAACTCTATTGGAAACTAAAGTGCCTAAAGTTTGAAAACTTGGGGACTCCTTTAACTTCTATCCATGTTCAAGATTTTTGTATTCTAGCGATATCTTATGCTACATTTATCTTAACTGAAAAAAGGGTGTTCAAACTTGAGAGGACTCTTAACAATTTGACTAGGTTCAAATCGGTTTTATCCACATTCGAGATTTCAAGAAACATACAATATACGAACACGGTTTATGAATTTTTATCATTGTGAAAAGTTTATCGCCAATCCTACAAAATTTTCACAACGATAAACTTTGGGCTACAACTACAAGTATTTTGGACTTCTGTTTTGTACTGATGTGTGCTCTTTTTGGGTCACTACCTACCCTGTGAGCCGAATTCTATATGCTTGTAAGCTGTGGCCCAAAATCGAATTTAAGCTCATAACACTTAATTGTACGGTAAGGAATTGGTGCGCCTGATTGCACCGCGTGATGAAAGTGAAACAGAGAAAGGAGCACAGCCAAAACCTGTAATCTTAAAATTAACTTACATTAAACGGATTTACTTTCATGGGAATTTTAAATCTAATAATATTATATCAAAAGGTTAAAAATACAATAAACTCATTACGTGTAAACCATTTAGTAAAAGTACGCGTCCACTTTCTTGTTGATTAAGACTTGGTGATCAAAGAGAGAAACTATATCCAAAAATTGCAAGTTATCTCAGTCTGGAAGAGTTAAAGCAAACAGAAAATTCTGGACCCAGATGCCCAAAAAAAAGGACGAGAGGTTCGTGGCTTTTCTTTTGAGAGGGGGAGAGATGGAAAAGTATGGAATAAAAGAAAATGAAAACTAATGAAAAATATTTGAAAATTTTAAGTTTCAACGACAAGGGTAAAATAAAAAGTCAAGTGAATAGTAAAATAATTGATTTTTTAGTGTAAAAATATGGTTTTTCGTTACAATGCGCAGTACCGGGAGCTTTTCGTTAAAGTTCCCAAAAAGAAGGGAGTTTTAAGGAAACCATTTTTTGATATTGTTCGCTTTTAACGAAAATGATATTTTTATTTTAAAAAGTCACTTCTGATACTATTTATTTACAACATCTTTTTATTATTTTAATTAAAACTCAAAAATTTCAAATTATTTTTATTAATTTTAATTATAAAAAGATTTGTACGATAAACATGTACCGTCGTACCGTCATGGTCCTCACAGAGACAAGACGCACTGTGCCTGCGAGTGATACTCAGTTTGACAGATGTACCACCGATTTAGGATAGGGACTGCGATGATTGTTGCTGTCAGATATCAGAATAGTGTGAGGCTGTGACCTTCTTTATTTTGTGGCCATTGAAATACATCGTTGCAGATACAGCTGAGGCTTCTGGTATGGTGGGGGAATTCTTTTCTGCAATCTATCACGTGGTGGTGAGAACAAACATGATAATGAGTTGAGATCCTATCCAGATCTTACTGTCTGGACAATGATGAAGAATTTGGACCGTTTAAGAGAAAGGTCGACACAAATTTTTACGTTGGGTAAGATGGGCTAGTAAAATGAGTTAACGAATATTGAATCTTTTAATTTGAATGATTCAGATTTCTTAATCCTTAAGCGCTGAACAGTAAGATCCAAAGAGGATCTCAACTCAAAATAATAGGGGACTTGCATGAATTTTGTGATTCGTTCTAATAATGTATTATGCATTGTGGATCGGGTTGTCATGTTATCAATGAACCAATTCCAAGTAAGTTATCTTCATAAAAAAGAGATGAATAGCTGGTTGCACTCAACATTTTGTTGTGCGTTTTTTATAGTTACAAAAGAAATAATGAGACACAAATCTACAACAAAAATATTACTATGCGTTTGGTATAAGCTAATCAAATACTCACATTTATTTGAATTTTTTCGAGTCTGAGCGTATGTCAATTACTCACATTATAACATTTTCGTTACATGAAAGTTCTCAACAAGGAGGGATTGTGAAAGGGGAAATTCAATAAACACCGGACTCCAATTCGCAAAACAACAAATATGATTATGGTGAAAGTGAGAATGAAACTTTATTCAGTAATCAACCAGTTGCGGTGCTTGGTGAGAAAGGAAAGCATAAATGTTGGTTATGTCATTATTTCCCCCCACCCCACCCAATGTAAACATGTAACCGATGGGAAGTAGACGGGTGTCCCACTGGATAATTGTCCGATTAGGTTGGGAGGATCAAGATGAGTTTTGGGTGAAAGGTAGTAGAAAACGAGTGAAGATCTTTGTCGGATTCTCTTTATTAGGATTTCAGAGATTCTCTAATCTTATTTGCTCATTGTACATTATACGATCAGTTTTCTTCAGGTACTGTTTATATTCAATTTTACATAAAAAAAAATCTGTAATGATTTGTATCCGCACGATGTACGATGAACGAATGTGATTTGAAGACTCCATAAATCCTCACAAAGAGGATCGGCGAGGATCCTCAATCGTAGAAAACATCAGCATGACAGAATGATAGTGTGACTAGTCAAACAATTTTACATGTTACCTAATTTGTGCACGAAAAATTTGTATTTATATGAAATCGTATGATATAGGCTTCTCTCCTGAGGATTTTCTCGAAAGACAGCATAGAGAAGGGAATGACACTTGCACAATAATTAAGCTTGTTCTTTCTTTCTTTTCTTTTTTTTTTTGGACACAACATAATGTGGGGCAGGTTTAATTGATTAAGCTAAATATTTGCAGGCATAATTGGCATATGCCTGGAATCTGGAGTAGATAATGAGAAGGCGGCTTAACTTCAAACTTGGCGGAAGAGCAGTTTCAATCTTGAAACGCTCTGCTCTCACTAAATCGTCCCACATGCCCCGAAACTCAGCAGGTTCCACATGCCGCAATTATTGTATGATGACAGCTTATTTCCCCAAAGGAAAAAATAAGGCAACTTTATTTGTTTTAAAATGCTAAGAAAATTGTGACCGAAAAAAAAATGCTTGGAAACCTATGCTCTGTACACCACACCCTTGTATTTTCATCTCAACCGGCCCCACATGCTCCTAGTTGATGCGTGTGAGTGTCACCTTAATCTGGCTGTATAATATGAGTGTAACTCTAAGGAGGCAGTATAGTGTGGAAGCCATCCTAATCAAGCAACTTTACTCCGCCACACACTCCTAGTTTATGTGTGTGTGTCAACCTAATCAGACAGTATAGTATTCGCACGCTAATCAGGCAACCCTATCCGAATTTCACCATAATCAGGCTACTCTACTCGGCTGCATGCTCTTAGATTGTGTGTGTGTCACCCTGATCAGATCGTATAGTGTCAATGTCACTCTAATCAGGCAATCCTACCCAAATGTCACCCTAATCAAGCTATCCTGCCCTACCGCACTCTCCTAATCAATGTGTGTTGAGTTTCACCCTAATCAGGCTGGGTAGAATGGGTGTCACCTTAATCAGGTAACCCTAACCGGCCGCACATGAACACTATGTGAGAGCCGTTCTAGTCTGTCACCCCTACCGATTATCATCACATGCAGGTGATAAGTTTGTGAACTTATCTTCTTGGAAGATTGTTTAATGAACTTGTAAGAAGAACATCGAAGTTCCCCACACAATGAAGAAACGACAGTCGACAGTTTACCCGCGACATTAAGCCTACCTGCTTAGGCTACGTTCTCAAATTGTACTGACTATTTCAGTCGGATATAATAAATAGTCACTGAATAGAACTGACCAAATTGGTCAAACTTTTGGTTCAATATCGAACTAAAGACCGACTATTTAATATTGTGTTTGGTAATGTACCGTACTGTTATTATTTTTTATCAAAAACAATTTCCATATTAGTTTTAAGAAAAAATTTGTTAATAAAATGAATAAAAGGGAAAATAAATTGATAGAATAATCCACAAATGAGGTTGTTTTGATTTTTGTTTGTGCACATTTCTCCATCTTGCTTGCCTTGAAGAGCTTGTACGAAGCCCTGATCTTGATCAGCTTCCCTCTCGCTGCCGAGTTCTTCAACTGTAGCGCTCCAGATGCAAAAATTGAATCAGAAATCTCGATTTGAGCACTATAATTGAAAACCCAAAAGCAAAAAATGGAGAAAATGAAGAATCGATATGAAATTGCGACTTAAAGTGCCTGAAAGTAGAAAACCCAGAAGCAAAACGTGAAGAAAATGAAGAAAATGAAGAAACCAGGATCTAAAATCACGAATCAAAGTAACTGAAAGTATGGAGGATGAGCGACGGTTTTAGTATTGGGTTTTGGCTGTACGGGCTTCCTCTCTTATGGGTTTTGGCTGGCTATCCTTCCTTCTTGGGCTCCTCCGTCACCGGAGCCTCTGCTGGCAGTTAGGATGGACGGAGGGAGAAAGAGCAGCAACACCTTGGTCGCGATGCGCAGGTGCAGAGAGGGTTAGAGAAAAGCGAACGCCCGACTAAATTATACCAGCGTATAGGAGAGGATAACTAAGCGGGTGTAGGGTGTATTAAAATTGTGGGACCGGATTGTTTTATTTGGTGGCTATTTTACACATTATGCACCAAACAACTGGATCCGTATTATTAGTATTATCCGGTCCCTTATACGTGCTGCCAAACGAGGCCTAAAGAGCTTTTGGCTCACACCACATTGGTGTACATATGACAAGGTCTCACCTGTCTTTTCATTCTTGGTTGCAAGGATACCAGAGTAATTTTAAGCTTGTGTGGAATTCATCCCCCACACGTTTAAGAAAACATTTTTTGTCAACTAAAGAGGATAAAGTGAATATAATTTCCTTAACACTCTTAATCAGTTTAAATATAACCTTCATATATAATAATTTTGATTTACCCTCTTCCTCTCTCCATCCTGACTTTCCTCTTCTTATCTCTGTACTTTGTACAGCAACTAGCTTACCCTTCACTCTTGTTATCTTATGATACAAACTATAATGTCCTATTCCAGGATCCTTGTAAGAATGTAATTCCTTTGTAGTCAATAAAGTAAAATTCTGTATAGGTAAAAGAAAAAGGAAAAAAGAAAAGAAAAAGAGAATTCTGTTGAACAGGCACGTGCACTTGAAACTATCACTGCAAAATACTTGTAGTTGTAGATAGCACACCAAAATTAACATTAAAATGAGAAACGTGGGTTTTCATGGGTTTCTAAAAGTAGCCTGGATCGATGCAAACATATTTGTTGTGTGCTTTCATTTTGATCACTTCCCTTTGTACCTTTTTTAATGAAACAATAGTTGTATCGTGCTTCGAAAATATAGGATACTCTGATTAGTTTTAACTTTTAAATTTTGAGTTTGGTACTTTTAAACAAAAATTTAATGACTAAAACACCTTAAATATGAGATAGAAAACTTCATTGTAATCCTTGGCAATGATTACTTTTAGATTAAAACCATGAATAAGATCAAAATCTAATTTTAGTCCCTTGATACATTAATAACCTCATTTAATTACTAATTATATTTTGATTTATTAATTATTTTTCTTTTTCTTCCTAATTTTTAATGTATTTATTTTATTTCATTATAATTTTCATTTTCATTTCATTTATCATAATATATTTCGTTGTAAGCATTTAGATAAACTAATTTTTGTTATACAATATATTTCAATGTACTTTGTCTTTTTCATTTAGGTATTAAATTCATTATAATACATTTCAGTGCATACATTTAGGTACACATATTTCGGTACGTACATTTCGATACAAACATTTAGGTACATTAATTCAATTTAATACATTTTGTGTGACAACCCGTCCCTAGTTCTACGATTTTATAAATATTTACCTATTTATTGTTTGGGCTTAAAGCAAAAACTGCTACACTTAATCTCAAAGTACGATACGCTACGAGTACGTAGGTAAAAACTTTCTATGCTCAGTTTTGATTTTAGTACAACTATTTCTACGTTATTGCATATATGTATTTGGACATTATGCTTTTATACGTCTATTTTTGACCCTATGTTTTTATAAAAGTATTATATTTTGGCATTATATTGAAGGAGAAGGAAAGTTGGAGTTTGGAGGCATGAAAGAGGAATCACTGCACTCCGATCGCGATGGAATGACATTCTCTTTTATGCAACCGCTCGGTCCGCTCCAACTTGATATCTTCTCTACATATTTATTTTATGATGTCTTTTCACTATTTTTGAATAACAAATGATTTCAAATTTTGGGGATTAAAGGTGGATAGATTGTGACAACCCATCCCTAGTTCTATGATTTTATAAATTTTAAAAATGTGTTTACGAAAATGCCCTAGAGGCAAGGCTGTTGACTTTCATTGACCAACGTATAGTGAGACGTACAAAATATTCTTTTAGCGTATTTTTGAAGTATTCAACGATATGAACGTGTAGGCGTAAGCGGAATCGAAATCAGAGCTACGATTAAAGTTTTACGGAGCTACGAATCCGAAAGTATTTTTGAAGAAATCACTATTTTAATTATATTATCCTATTTTATACTACTAAATTGTTATGCCACATGTCTGTGGATGTGTGGGGAAAAGAAAGGAATTGGGGAGGAGGAGAAACAGATGAGAAGGGATCGGGCAGAGCTGCCCGATCGGAGGAAAAAAGAGGGAGATGAAGAACGAATCAGGAGAAGAAGGAGGAGAGTCTGACCAATTAGGAAGGACAATAGAAGGGAAATTAGGAGATAGGAGGGAGAGTGAGATGTGTCGGATCCCCTGACCTGTTTCCTCCCTCCACGCGACTTGGTTGCCTGACAACATTTCGGCGGTCTTCTACCATTTTTCCAGAAAATTTCACCAAATTATCACCTAGAAACTCCCCACCGGCCTTCCCTCTCCATCTTACACCCAAGATTGATGGCGTTTGGCCCCCTATCGCGAAGAACAAAACAGTCGGTTTCAGGGGTACCACGATGGAAATCCGCCGATCGTGAAAGCAACATCGACCACCACCACCGCCAAAACACTTCTATGGAGGTCAAGAATAAAGCCCAAACAGTTTTAGGGGCGGTGGTGTTGCGGATTGATTGAATTGAAGTACACTTAATTCTAGGGTTCTGGCGGATTCGTGGCGATTTGAAGCTTTTCCTAGCAAAAATGGACTTGGACACATGTATAAAACTTGCTCTACTCGTTGAGATCTTCATTTCTATAAAATTTGAGAATTTTTGGAATTGGTTGAATTTCCGGCGAGTCAAGGCAGCTGACCCCCGAATGCGGCGACGCGTGGGCCGAGACCCCACTTTCCCTTCCTAGACTAATTTGGTTACTTTGATTTCATATGTGATCTTCGATTGACGAAATCTTGTCGTAAGACTATAGTTTTGATAGAGATTGCCACTTGGGCATTAAATGAATCGACGATCCGACCGTTGGATCATCACCAAAATTTAATACGTTATAGTATGTAATATTTGAGGATATTAGAAACTTACGAATTAGGAATCCAACATACGGATCTTCCCGAATTGGATTTATAAGCTCGTAAAATAAAACGTTGACCATCACTTGAATTTGCGATTGGCGGAGATCCGACCATTGGATTGTTTCGAAACTTTAGGATGTTGTTCTAGAAGCTTATTGAAACTCTTGGGAAGTTGCAGATCTTTCGGATCGAGTTACGTAGTTTGTGGACCCTATAGTCGACCTTTGACCGACGGTTGACTTTTGGTCAATGGGTTTCAAATCATTCTAGAACGTCCTTGGGGATGTGTTTTATGTAAGTTACGTGTTCT
>JAOTRO020174902.1:0-11911 GCA_028566515.2 Pyracantha coccinea | reverse complement strand
AAAGCACTTAAATCGTAAGAAAGTTGGAGAACAAACAGATTAACCGCACAACCCAGTTAGCTAAACCCAGCAGAAATAAAAAAACGCATGCAGCCACACAGGTCCAACTACTGAAATATCAAAACATCACTGACAACCCATTTCTCTAAAAGCATCAGAAACTCGATGCCCAATTCACAAAACCCACAAAATTTAATCCCGGTGGGTGAAAAATCTTAAACATACACAGAAAAAATAAGAACCCATATGAATAAAAATAGGAACTTTATACCCAAAATCGAAGAGGCGTACCGGGCGAGCGCTGGGATTCAGACGAGTGGAAGAGAGAGCGTCTGGAGAGGAAGAGAGAGCGTCACCGTCTGGAGAGGAAGGAGAGAGCGAGAGAAGCCGACTAAATTTTACCGTGTTTTGGACGGTACAAGGAAGAGGGTAAAGACCTATAAAAATGGTGGGCCGAATTATTTAATCCGGTGTTTATTTAATCCAAGGGTTGTGATTGTCACACACCCTTAACTACTTTTCCTACACCCCTCCCTATTTTTTAATACATAATTTGTATCTTACTATTTAATCTTCCATATATACCTTTCCTACTTTTTTATGGTAATTAATGAAAGATTAAATAGGGAGGGGTATATATGGAAGATTAAATAGTAAGATACCAATTAAGTATTAAAAATAGAAAAGGGTGTGTGAAAATCACAACCCAAATCCAAACTGACATCAAACATCGTATTCTGTATTATTAGTAGTATCTGATGTTTTATACAATGTGCCAAACAGGGCTATCTCAAAACTGATCGCAAGGACCGGCAATTCCAATAAATATCAAACTCGCATTGCATGCTAACAAATTTAGTTAAAAACAATTTGGGGGTACTCGACATGATCATCAAACTACTGGTGTAGGAGTCTAGATATATCCCAAAACGTGTATGACAAGAAAATTGAGATTCTAGATATATGCCAAAACGTGTACGACAAGAAAATCATAGCCCTCGGCTCAATTGGATTACTATAGAGTCCAAACTGATGAACGAAAGCTAACTTTAAGCGAGCATAAGACACAAGAAGCTGCATAATCCAAAGTGAATACAAAAGATCGATCTTACTGAGGTTGAATTTAAATTGTCCACGCCCAATAATAAATCTTGGTATCCCATGTATCAAACATACGAACGGTAATAAATAAATAAAATAAAATAAAAAACCAAATTAGGGTTCTGGGAATATATGTTTAAATCCCTTGCCTCTGTCTATTTGTGAATTACATGTTAAATTCCCCAACGAACATGTAAGCAATCAGATATTGAGATCCAAAGCAAACACAAAGCAAAAATTTAGAAAAATAAAAATCATAAAAATTAAAACAAACAAAGTAAGAGGTTGAATTTTGAATTTTCATACCCGCAGAGAGAGAATAAGCGAGGCTTCAGCTTTGGAGTTTTCCGCGGACTCTTAACACAAACCCTAAAGTGAAGGGGGGAAAGGTGTGGCCTCGGATTTTTTGTTTTTTGTTTTTGTTTTTATTTTTTATTTTTTTTGTCGATCTGGCCAGGATTTTAAAGATAGTAGACTTTGTTTCATGTGCCAAGCGGACCAGGCCGGTATGGGTATTCGGAAAATATTATAAATTCTAATCGTTACAAGGAGATAATTAGGTCATATCGCATAGCACAAATAATCGTTTTTTGTAACAAAGGATACTATCTACGTCAAAGGCATGTGCGAGTGGATTAAGTCTCACACTGGATTAGCCATAATAATATGATCTAGGAAAAATTCTGATGGTGCTTGATGAGTCGATTTCATATTATACATTTTACCCTGTTATTATTATTTGATTGTGTTAATTATAGTTTAAAAGTAGGAACGTGCAACTTCCTCTTGAACAAAAATTGATCAAACAGATGAATTTTGAAGTGGTTCTAATTGGAGGGTGTTTGCAAGTCTTTTCAACTTGTTTGTGTGAAAATTTTAGACTTTTATACCAAGCGGTTAATTTATGGAGAATATATGTTTCAATCCGTTGCCTCTGTCTATTTGTGAATTACATGTTAAATTCCCTAACCAACATGTAAGCAATCAAATATTGAGATCCAAAGCAAACAGAAAGCAAAAATTTAGAAAAATAAAAATCATAAAAATTAAAACAAAGAAAGTAGGAGGTTGAATTTTAAATTTTCATACCCGCAAACAGAAAATTAGCGAGGCTTCAGCTCTGGAGTTTTCCGCAGACATTGAACACAAACCCTAAAGTGAAAAGGGAGAAGGTGTGGCCTCGGATTTTAAAGATAGTAGACTTTGTTTCATGGGCCAAGCAGAACGGGCCGGTATCAGTATCCGGAAAATATTACTAAATTTTGCAGTTTAAATTCTAACAGTTACGAGCAGATAATTAGACCATATCGCATAGCACAAATAATCGTTTTTTGTAACAAGGATATTATGTACGTTAAAGGCATGTGTGAGTGGGTTAAGTCTCACACTAGGTTAATCATAATAATATGTTCTAGTAAAAATTCTAATGGTGCTTGATTAGTCGATTTCATATTATACATTTACCCTATTATTAGTATTTGCCTTAATCAATAATTAACAATTACTAATTATCCATTGCCAATAGCAGAGAAACAAGAATCCATTAAGCTATATTCACGCGCCAATTTGTGATTGTTTTGCCTTACCGCCCGTCGTTTCTTTCTAGAGGTAACCCGAATGATTAGGAATTAAGCTATATTCATGTCCACCAATCAGACGGCGTTGTTTGTTGTTGCAAAAATTAGATAACTGAAATTAGCCTCATTAAATTTCGAATTTTTGTGCTCGCAAGCATACGAATCAAATGACAGTATAGCATATAAGCACAAATATCGTCCCACAGAGATCGAATTGATTCTAAAAGTCTTACTAATTAAATTGAAACAAATCATAGTTGAGAAGCTTTAACAAAAAAAAAATAGATATAAATATATATATGATTTGAATTAAATTGAAATGAAATACAACATAAAAATAAAATGCATAAAATAATAAGATTAAAATATAAGAAAAGAAGATCTAGGGCATCCGAATTCACTGTAACCAATCCTACTTAATTCCCTTAATATGTTATGCTCAAGTAATTCCCCAATATTGATGATTGATTTTCCCTAAATTATTCGACGGCCATGGAATCTTGTTACTTCAAAAGTATCCTTACATGTTAACCCTCTATGGCATCTAGATGAATTTAAATAAGTAAGAACTCATTAAACTCTATGGAAATCGTTGGAAAATCACACAAACCCTAATTGCATGTGTCACATCCCAGCCCGGGCCGCGACCACATCCTGGGCTCGACTCCACCGTAGCACGATATTATCCGCTTTGGGCCTCGACCACGCCCTCACGGTTTTGTTTATGGGAACTCACACGAGAACTTCCCAATGGGTCGCCCATCCTGGGATTGCACTTCGGAGTTCCGATGGAACCTGAAGAAAGTGAGCTCCCAAAAGGCCTCGTGCTAGGTAGAGATGAGAATATACATATAAGACTTACATGATCCACTCCCCTTGGCTATGTGGGATGTTACAACATGGCATCTACAAATAGGTGTTTATGGTATCAGTTGCAAGAAGCAAAACCCAGGTTAAGTATGGCATCTACTTTAACTTGCATCAAATCAACTTAACTTAAACCTACATGGTGATCAAGCATCTAAATAAAAATCAAACGCATTACGAATAGTAAAAGATACTCAATAAAGATGAAAAACTTGATAATAACAATGCCACAAGACAATTAAGTATTCATGTTCAGGCTATATCGTAGCCCTAGCAAAAAATAACTCCAATGTACTACCTTTTTGCCCTTCCTTGCCGCAGCCCCCATGTAGAATTGTGCTTTTTTTATTTCTAGTTGTTGGTTGACTCTCCACAAGGAGAATGGATCTCCTTGATATGAAACCCACGGCAAGGGCATTAAAGGCTACTTGAAATCCAATTAAAACCCACTAAACTCCTAAACATAATGGACTTTAAAACCTTATTAAAGAAAATGAAAAAATAAATAGAAAAAATAAAAACTAGAATTTAAGTTCTCTCCTAAAGTCCATTGAATAGCATTCCCATGTCCATTTGATTCCAAAACCGCTCGGTTTCATCTTCTTACTACAATGCATATGTCTTGGTGCAACTAATTTCCACTAAAATTACTCTAGACACCCGAAATCTCCATTTTCCACTTCTTTTTCACTTAACTCCCGTATTGAATGCCTAGAAAATAAAACAATACAATTTAGTGCATTTAACCCACTTGAATATGCAAAATCCAAATTAAATATATGATAACAATATACGAAAATACGCACCCATCAAATACCCTCAAACTTAGACTTTGCTTGTCCTCGAGCAAAACCGACGCGACAAAAACAAATAATAGCTAACTTCCCAAAGTTTAATATTTAAGATAACACCAACCGTGACATAACTTTCAAGAAAGAAACAACAATAGTTCAAGACATTATCCAAGAGTTAAACCAAATTTGAATCGAACCAACTTGGAGTGTGGTGTGTAATAGCCATGTCAATGCAATTCCAAGCTTTTTAAAATCATCATATAGAAACTTGTGAGCTTCTCACACAGCCTACACTCATCACTCATATTTGTGGGTTAATGTATTTCACTCAAATGATCTCACAAAACATGCCGCCATATGTTTGCTTGTCCACCTAACTCGTTATCAATGTCAAGTAATTTCTTGGATCAAAAAGACTTTATTACGATTGTAATGGGGTTAAGGATGATAGGCTAATGAAAGAAAGGTTATGGAAAAACATAAAAGTGTAAACAGCTTGTAGAGCTTTACAATCGAATTTGAGAGATTAATACTTAAACTCATGAAGCTCATCAAAACCTAAGCACATAACTTGAACCTTATTTCCATTGATTGATCTTTGAAACGTTCCCCCTTTTTTAATAATAAGCAGCATATTTATTTTTTTTCTTTACAGCAAACATCAACTTTTTTTTTCTTTTCTTTTTTTCATATTTATTTTACCATTACTTGTTGCGAAAATTAGATAACCGGAATTAGTCTCATTAAGTCTCGAATTTTTGTGCTCGCAAGCATACAAATTGAATGACAGTATAGCATTTAGGCAAGACTGCCGTATAAGGATTCAAGAACACGAGGGGGCAGCAAATTCTCCCAAGACTTCAAAAACCGAAGCATTGGTTCGGGGTCCTTGGCCTGCCAAGTATTGACAGCAGCAATTCTCACTGCAGGTACCACAACCTCAGAAAGCAATTGAACATAATTCCCCGGCTCTCCACGAAGAAAAGCTTTCCAAGAAGATACCGCGTCGAAGCCATGCATGGGATTCCAAAGAGGATCCCACCCCTGAAAACTAAAGAAGCAATAATTCGGCGAACAAATAAATCAGAAAATAAACATCAAATAGACTGGATATTCAATACGATGGTATTGGATTTTGAATAACTTAGAGATGAGCAATTCAAATTCCAATCCAAACTCAAATGCGAAATAAACAAGAATACCAAATTGACTCTTCTGCTGCCTAATAATCACAATACCAAACAGAACTACAAATTCAATAAGCCCAAAAGTCACCGAAATCAAACCTATTATAACTCCAATATCTTATATGGAAAGCCGCTGGGCGGCTGAACAGTGTTGCACAGTGCAGCACTTTTTTTTTTGACCAATTTATCCTTGCACGATTTGAAATATGATGTTGGGTAGGTTTTGAAGTTTTCTTGGCAGAGGGGCATTTTCTTTCAATTCCTTTTGTCGAAGTCAGTGACACCAAAGTTTTGTCCGCATGTGCATTGTTCACTTTTCCCTTCTTTATTTTTAAACACGTCCAAAACATCCTAAGAAGCGTGTAATGCCGGTTATAAAAAAGGTCTTTCGCACGTGAATAATAATGTGATTAAATTCATTGTCAAATGATTGTTTTTTTTTTTAATTTTTAACAAACAATATTATCAACACTAAATGGGGGGAGGTGAGCTTGGCCTCACAATGACTAGCAATAATGTGATTCAATCAATTGTTTATATAGAAAGCCGCTGGGCGGCTGAACAATGTTGCACAGTGCATCACTTTTTTTTTGACTAATTTATCCTTGCACAATTTGAAATATGATTTTGGGCAGGTTTTGAAGGTTTTTTGGCAGAGGGGCATTTTCGTCCAATTCTTTTTGTCGAAGCCAGTGACGCCAAAGTTTTGTCCGCATGTACACTGTTCACTTTTCCCTTCTTTATTTTTAAACACGTCCAAAACATCCTAAGAAGCGTGCAATGACGGTTATAAAAAAAGGTCTTTCGCACGTGAATAATAATGTGATTAAATTAATTGTTAAATGATTGTTGTTTTTTTTTAACAAATGATATTATCTACACTAAAAGGGAGGAGGTGAGCTTGGCCTCTCAATGACTAGCAATAATATGATTCAATCAATTGTTTATTAAATATTATTTTCTCTATTATGTCAAATGTTCAATTTTTTCTTTATAAAAATGGTCTTTCGCACGCGGATAATAATGTGATTAAATTAATTGTCAAATGATTTTTTTGACCGAATAATATTATCTACACTAAGCGGAGATGGTGAGCTTAGCCTCACAATGGGCTAACAATAATGTGATTCAATCAATTGTTTATTAAATATTATTTTCTCTATTCCTAATGTAAATTCTATAGAAACCGATTTTATTATGTGAATTCAGCTACTTTAATTGGTTTATGAGAGGTTTCTTCTAGCATGATCTAAAATTATTCATTTACTTCAAATATTTAATTTTTCTTTTGTCAATTTACGTATATAAATACATTTAAAACGTGTAAGTCGCGCATAACACGTCGTGATTCAAAAAATGCCTTCTGCACGAGCGTGAGCGCGTGAGTGAAGGCTAGTAGTACAGAATACCAATTCAATAACCCCAATAATAGTCATTCAAATTCAATAACCTAGATTACTAAATTCAACGCCCATATAATCAAGGGAGCTTTAACGAAAAGGGCTTAGGCTAACAAAAATTTAACCAAAAACCATCCCAAAATGCTATTTAACCAAAAGGGCACAAAGTTTAATAAAAAAATCATCCAAAACTATTGTCCACGGGTCAAACTTATTATAGTTGAGTTATTTTTAGTTGGACTACTTTAATATGAGCCTTGTACTAATTATCAAACAAAACTTATAACATGTTTTTTTTTATATTAAAACTAAAATTTTTCAAGTCTTTTTCATTAGTTTTCTTTATAATGAAATTGAATTCAATAACCCCATAAGCTTAAATTGCTTACCTTGAGTATAGAGGGACTTGAAAGACGACGAACAACGTTTGAGTCCGGATAGAAAACCCTCAAAATCTCAAAAATTAGAACAAAAACCCCAATAATTACATATTTTTTCTAATGCTATGCTTTGAATCAATTGAGAAAGGGAATTTGCACCGCAATGTAGAAATGAAAAATAAAATAAAAAAATCTTTACCTTCCTAGAAAGTTTTACTTTTTTCTTTGAATGATTGATTACCCGCTTTCACTTACTCCGATCCTCTAGGATTCCATAATTTTTCAATTCTTGGACCCCTAGAAAAATCCCCAAAATATAAAATTTTCAATCCTTGGACGCTCAAAACTAGAACAATCACAACAAAAAACTCTGATAGTTACATATTTTTTTCAATGCTATGCTTTGGTTCAATCGGGAAAGGGGACTTTGCACCGCAGTGACGAAATCAAGAAACGAAAAGCAAAAATGGGTATTTGCATCTAATTCTTTATTAGTTTGCCTCTCTTTCTCTTTACTTTCTTCGAAAATTACACTTATTTCTTTTAATATTGATTGCCCTCTTCCACCACTCCAATCCTTCAAGAACCCATATTTCTTTCAACCCTTGGTTATCCAGAAAAATTACCAGAAGATAAATTTCTTTTGTAAAGAAAATTTTAAAATGTAAAGTATGATAAATTGCTTACCTCCCGTAAAGAATGTTGGAGCAATATTAGAAAATATGAAAATAACGACAAGAATTACAATAATAATAATTATGAAGAGATTCACAACATCAATTATGTATAAAATTAATATAAACAATTAGAGAGAAAGTTAGAAAAACTGATAAACTTGGAGATTAAGGCATCTGTCGTAAAGACTAACCTCTCAATGATCAGGCCGGTTAAAAATGGTCAGCTGCCATTAAAAGAAAAAAGACAAAGATATTTTCATACAGAACATAATCCAGAATTAATTTGTCAGGTCACATCAAGCATTCATGCTATGCTATTATATATGCAACAGTTTTGGAAATTTACGTACAGAAAGATGATCTCTCTAGATTTTAGCTAGCATCTATTTTCCATTCCAAGGAGTGCCAAGAAGAACAAGAAGCTGAAGAAAATAGCACACATAGATCTTTTTTTTTTAATAGAGCAACTGAAAGTACCTCTGCTGCCGTTATCAAATTCGTAGAGTACTATGCCATGCAACCAGCCTTGAGAATTTAAGGGCACTAGGCGAGCCTTCGAGTGGGAGTTTAGAGTTCTCTTACTCCTACCCATTCATCACTAACATTTGTTAAAAAAGATTTCACTAAATACATGTAAAGGTCTACTTTCACATCAAATATCATTAAAAATTAATATTAAAAGAAGGAAGGCATACAAACATTACTTAAATGGATAATTTTAGGGAGACTAAAATTTTAGAACAAATTTGGAAACTAAAAGAGGTGTCACCAATAAGAAACAAGCACGCTAAGACACTTAATTAATAATCCAAATAATCTACAATCACATAATCTAGTTTAGAAAATTTAGTCTTTCTAGTACTAATCTACTTAAAAATTATGTGTATCACATTAATAGACGCAAATGTAATAATTAAGTTTGTATAATCTAATTTTTCATCCAAACTCTTTTTTCAATGGATAAAATACTTAAACCGTTAAAAACCCTCACCCGCATCCCCATTTGCCGCCAAATTTGAGCTCTCATTAATTTCAAGTCTCTCTGTGTGTGACGACTACCCATCTCTCTCTCTCTCCTCTTTTCTTGGTCAATACTCGATCTCGTTTTGTTATTTTGATTTTTGTTTTTGACAGAGCTTGCGAAGGATTTCTCTTCCAACTTTGCCAATTCGAATGGCGAACCAAATACATGTGCATCCTTGTGAGTTCCCCTCCTCATCTTCTTCTTTTCCACATTTTATAATAAGCAATGCTAGTGCGGTCTGAAAACCCTAATTTCCCGTTGGATTGAATGCCAGATTCATTCTCTGATTTTTTTTTAATTATACAAAACAGTAAATACTTGTCGAATATATGCATAATACTCAAGATTTCTTAATGTTAAACTTTCATTGCATCACACCAAATGTGTGCATTTGATGCAGAAGAGCATCTTTACCACATCTGATGCACATTATTAATTGACTAGTATTTCTTTTTTCACATGTATTCTAGTGAAGTTTGCATAAGAGCATCTTCAAGTGGGAAGTCGAAGCCATATGCAATTAGGGAGGTCAAGGCTTCACATATTGGCCAGCTTGTAAGGATTTCAGGTATTGTGACGCGGTGTTCAGATGTTAAGCCATTGATGCAGGTTGCTGTCTATGCATGTGAAGAATGTGGTTTTGAGATTTACCAGGTAGTTACACATGATCCTAATGTTCAGCCATGCGATTGCCAAGAAGCCATAATACAGTTTTGAGTATTCAGCATGTTTTGAAACATTTTATTGCCAGCTACAAACCCATACATATATACTCAACATATTTAAAACCTTCTTGTTTATCTCCCTCTTTGGAGTATAATTGATTCAATGGCACTGGGTCTCTCTATACTTGTGCCTAATTTCTTTAAAGCCGCTTTAACAGGAAGTAACTGCTCGAGTCTTCATGCCACTTTTTGAGTGCCCATCCAGGCGTTGTATAACAAATAGAACAAAGGGGAACCTTATACTTCAACTCAGGGCATCAAAGTTCTTGACGTTTCAGGAGGTACTTTATACTGATTTAGTCATAATTATTTAATAACGTGAGGACAGCTGTATTATAATATGGTTATGCATTAATTTTGTCAACTGTAGTGTTTATCATCATTCTGTGACGTATTGAGATGTTTTTCAATTTCAGGCAAAGATACAACAGTTGGCTGAAGATGTTCCAAAAGGCCATATTCCACGGACAATGACTGTTCACTTCAGGGGTGAACTCATGAGAAAGGTAGCATGCTTCTATGTTAATTCTCATAGAGTATTTTAATCGTAAACTTACAGTTTTGAATTAATCCTTTGCAATGGGGTAGGCAGGGGTTTTGCGTTTCACATGATTGCAGGAAGTGACGACATCCTGCTTCTACTTAACTGATTATTAACGTTTTTCTTTTGAATTTTCATGTGCCTCTTTCGCAATACCATTAGGTAGCTCCGGGTGATGTTGTGATACTATCTGGGATTTTTCTTCCCATTCCTTACACTGGTTTCAAAGCAATGCGGGCAGGCTTAGTTGCAGATACTTACTTAGAAGCCATGTCCATCACACATACTAAGAAAAAATATGAAGAGTAAGCCATTATTACATTTCCAGTTCAATTTGGTCATCTGTTTATACATTTCCTTTATCAGTTCTCGGTTGACAAAACCATCTATGCTTGTGTATTGGACTAAATTACTTTCATACAAATCTTTAACTATATATTGTTTCCATCTTTTCAACTCTTAACATAGAGTATCTGGTGCTTGTGCAGTTTTTGCTAAACTTATTGTTCTTTTACCTGCTTTGATAAACCGCTTTAATTCTTACGTGATAATAGGTGCTGTGTACTAACTTGTGTTATGTCGTAGTTACTAACTTATAGGAGATGAGGAAGAACAGGTTGCACGTTTGGCTGAGGATGGTAACATATATGAAAAGCTGGCTCGATCTTTGGCACCTGAAATATACGGGCATGAAGATATCAAAAAGGCTCTGCTTCTGCTCCTAGTGGGCGCTCCTCACAGGAAACTAAGAGATGGAATGAAGGTAAGTTCTCAACATTACCAGATGCCATCTGACTCAATTACACATATTGTTAAATTGAATTTTGCTTATCCTTCTGAGAATTTTTATTCACATGATTATGGATATCATTTGGATGTATCCTCTACTTTGAAGTGAAAGATCAGCAGTCCTCCCTTCTTCCTTCCCTCTATTGCAGCTTCCTGACCTGGCGTTTACATGTCCTGGTCACTGGTTAATGGTTATGTAAATTGAGTTTCAGTTTGCAGTTTGTCTCCTTCCTTTATAAGATGGGATTCCCAAGCCAAATGTTCTATTTTTAGGATAATTTCCAAGCTCATATCATGTCTGTGATAAAGTAGACTGGTCATAGCATGTTTTATCATTTGCACGATAGGACCACAAGAGGTCATAATACATTCTCCTTCAAAATGCAGATTAGAGGAGATTTACATATTTGTCTGATGGGTGATCCTGGAGTTGCAAAGAGCCAGCTTCTCAAACACATAATCAATGTAGCACCAAGGGGAGTTTATACAACTGGCAAAGGAAGCAGTGGAGTTGGTCTAACTGCTGCTGTTCAGAAGGATCCCGTCACAAATGAAATGGTCCTGGAAGGAGGAGCATTGGTGAGACACATATGCTCCATTCAGTTATATATATTATTTTTTTCATCTATGTTTATTTTCACGTGTTATACGTGTGGAAGAGCATATAAAACAGTAACTATGTGTTGAATATATGGATAATCCCTAATTAAATCAGATCCCCATAGTTCTCTATTAGGCTATCGATCTGATTATTCTTCTAGTGTTTCTGGGTGTTGAACTGTGGAAGTATAACTCATTTCAGGTGCTAGCGGATATGGGAATATGTGCTATTGATGAATTTGATGAGAT
>JAOTRO020174892.1:0-11912 GCA_028566515.2 Pyracantha coccinea | reverse complement strand
AACCTTCATTGAAAAACAAGTCCGACAACCTTGGTTTCTGTTGTGCGGTTGGAGTTCAATCATCTGAGAACTTTTTTATTGTGACGGAAAAAATGGTGGTACATTACATATTTTTATGTAAATAGTGAGAAATTTTATTTTTTAAGTTATTAACTTTTTAACACATATATCTTACTATTTATATAATTATACATGATGTATTATTTCGTGTGTCGATCATTGAAAAATCTCTCCGGCTGCTGCTGGACTCGCCTGCAGCTGGCCCACAACTTGATCGCCGCTGTCCCAAACCCCCAGCCCACATGGCCCTTTACAAACGTGAAAAACACAAACATGGGTAACGACCGACGTCTCCCCTCAAAATTTCAAACGTTGTGGATTATTTCTCAAGGGCTTGTTTGGTATTTCGCAATCATTTTTCAAGTTGTGGTAAAAAGACGAGCATAAATTTAGGTTTTGAATGATGACCAAAAAAAAAATCTAGGTTTTGAATGCTAGTGTTTTGGAAACTTTGGCGACAAGCGAAAAACATTTGGTCCTAATCAAATTATTACGTGAAATTGTAAAAACTTTAAATTTAGGACTTCTATTATAAGAACTTTACTATTGGAGACAATATTGCTTTAAGGATACAAATATTATTTTTAAGTACTCAAAGATGGTGATGGGAATAGGGACTCACATTGGAGATGCTTGAACCTCCCAAAATCAAACCGAACCGGATATACTCAGGTTGATTTACGACTTGGCTAATTAATCTAATATGAAATTAAGTAGACCGGTTTATCTTATTTTGATTCTGTTAATTTTATTTTCTACATGTCTTATTCTTGATGGGTGATTCTATAGTGAATCTTATAGAATTGATCATGATGAAAATGCTTAAGCCACCGAGGGTTAGCTTAGTTGGTAAGGTCATTACATTGTGTGTTGCCCCCACCAAGGTTTGAGTCATGTTGCTATCAGTTTTTGTTGGTGCACAATCTGTAAATTTCTACGTAAATTCATTCCAGTGGCAGCTGGCAGTTAGGTGTCACGCGTAAACCCTTTCGGCTCGAAGTTGTGAGCATACCCTAGAACTGGTGGTGAGAGTAACCAATCTCTCTCTAAACTTTTAACAAACAACAAACACACAACATAGAGAGGTTGAGGGAGCAACGGTTGACAAATCTGAAGGGAGCAAGGATATTCCCGATTGGTGTACAAGAGATATTAAACCCAATTTCTCAAAAGTCTAATAAATGTGAGCCAAACTAAACTGAAACAAACCAAATTAAGCCATTTTTATATTGGTTCAGTTTATCAAATTGATAGAGTCATTCTTGTGAAAGATGAAATCCCTATCCGATTAAATATAGGGCTCGATTTTTAATATGTTCAAAGAAATTCAAACTGAACTGAATCATGCTCAACCCCAACTAAACCTCCACAATTAAGGAATCAATTTCTAAAGCCTTGCTCTCCTGCGCATTTAGTTCATAGAAGAGAATGACCAAGATTTTTTATTTTTATTTTTTCAACAAAGCGGCCAAGATTAAATTAAAGCTCATTTAGTTAAAACTTAACTATTCATTCGCGAAAAAAAGAAAAAGAGAATTTTCACAATTTCCTATTCAACCAACAAGAACAAAAACAAAACTTTTGAGCTCATAATATTATAACCCACAGCCCAAAAACATACTTCCAAAGGTTGGAAAAAAATTTCATTGTGACGGGAACACGTGTGGTACACCACGTGTTTTTATAGAAGTGGTGAGAAAATATATTTTTTAAGTTATTAACTTTTTAACAAATATAACTTACCATTTGTATGGAATACATGTGATGTATCATCCCATGTACTGATCACACTGAAAAATCTCTCCAAAGTTGCATGCGCAATGTGCAACTTCCAAATATTAGAGGTGAGTCAAACCTCCAGACCAAATTGGACTGTGCCTGTGCAATGTGCATCGCACCACAACAGCTCCTTCCAGCTCAACAAACAATAATGGTAGTCCCAACAAGAAAAGGACTGGAAATTGACTAAGTTAAAGTAAACCAATTACCACGTTTACTACTATTTCCAGTTTCAAACTGCATACCAAAAAGCATATATCAAACCCAATTAATTAGCTTAATTAAGTAGTTCTCAATTACTAACTATATAACTAATTAACAACCTTCAAGTTCACTGCATGTCGTTGTACTTTGATTCTTTTTAGTAATTTAGAAACCAAGTTGAACAAGCTATTACTCTACTGCTTCACCTTCATCACTGGCATTGTGATCGGTTTTCGGCCTCTTCGCTTTTCTGGCCTCCTCCTCCTCCTTCCTTTTTTCGCTCTCGATCCTCTTACGTTTGAGAAAATTGACAAGTCCTCCGAGGGCAACATCAGCATCGTCGCTTTTCATGAGCTCCTCAGCAACCTCTGCAGGGGTCACCTCTGTGCTCTTGATCAACCCTTCGACTTCCGCGCAAAGACTATGAGGGTTGTCCTCATGAATATCGAGGTAATTAGAGGCCAAGACCTTGAATCCACTTGGAGTGCAGTATGACATGTGAATGTGCACGTCCATTCGCCCCGGACGTAGTAATGCAGGGTCTAACCGATCCTTGTGGTTGGTCGTGAACACGATAATTCTCTCGTCGCCACAACTCGACCACAACCCATCGATGAAATTCAGTAGCCCCGAAAGCGTCAACTGCGGCAGCCAATTTTTCAGGATTAACAAATGAACATAACATCTAATCCGAAATCATCTAACAAAGAGTTGAGAGACGAAAATCTAACATAGTACGGCTTTAATATGTACAAATTACCAAAGTATGAAATAAAACTCGGATTAGATATAAACGATTACAAAAAACAAGTACTAACTGAAGAGACTGACCTTGTTAGAAGTAGAACGTGTAGGGTCTTGAGACTTATCCTCCGAGTTATCCCGGTTCTGCAAGTCCACAGTGCAATCGATATCCTCAATCACCAAAATCGAACGATTCGTGGTGGACAACAACAGCTTCCTCAAATCACTGTTGTTCTGAACGCCACTGAGCTCCAAATCATACACATCAAACCTGAGATAATTAGCCATGGCTGCGATCAAGCTCGATTTTCCCGTTCCCGGTGGACCGTACAGCAAGTAACCCCTTTTCCAAGCCTTCCCAACCTTCTTATAAAACTCCTTCCTCCTCACAAACCTGTCCAAATCCTCCACAATCATCTTCTTCATCTCCGGTTCCATCGCCACCGTGTCGAACGTCGACGGGTGCTCCAGATCCACAGAACCCCATTTCCTCTTGCTGTACGAACGATCGTATTCGGAGCACAAATGGCTGGAGTAAAGCTTCACAACCCTTTCCTCTTCTTTGATGGCGTCAGCCCTAGCAAGCACGTATGGCAAGTAGGACCCTATCACTTTGTCCCTGTGCTTCCTGTGGAAGCTGAGCTGGAACTGACGTGTGTTCTCGTCCTTTTTATTCTCCGTCACCGTGTACTGCCATGTCAGATTGATTTTCTCGAAGGTGTCGGCGACTTGCTGGTTTTTGTCCATGGCGCGGCTGATGCTCCTCTGCCGGTTTGTTTTTCGGACACGGAGGCTTTTGGTAGAAGGGCTGATGCTGATGGTCGGAAGGTAGACCTCGGCGGCCTGGTAGACCTGGTTGCAGGCAGCGCCGGAGTACTCTTCGATGACAAGAGTTATGGAGGAGAGGGGGGTGAAAAGGTAAGAGAGTTTGGAGGAAATGTATGAGCGGAGGGGCGGCGGGAGGAGGTCGTTGGCCATGGAGCGGACCAGCATCATGGATCCGGCGACGGAGGCGTAGGCTGAGAACAGAGACGACGCCGTGGTGGGCATTTCTTTCAGATTATTAAGAAAAAACATGTGTTGTAATCTTCTTCTTACAAAGTGGTGTCTTAAGAAGTTGAGAACTCGAGAGCAAATTGTATGTATAATTTATATTTATCAACTAATTATTGGTGGTTGCTTACTCTCCAAGTCCAAGCAGAGTGATATCTTTTTTCCGTCTGTTTTTTTCAGAGTTTCAGACTTCCACACACAGAGAGAGAGAGAGAGAGAGAGAGAGAGAGAGAGAGAGAGCAGCAGATGTAGTCAAATTTTTTTTCCAAGACAAGGAGTTTTCCAGACAAATATGCCAACCTTTCATTGCCTTAAAACGCGTGATAAATTGACCAGACAAAAAATAAAATAAAAACATAAATGTTTTTATTTTATTTTAAGGAAAACTAATAAAAATGGTTTGAAAACTTTGAGTTTTAATAATAAGGACAAAATAAAGGGTAAAATGAATAGTATCAGAATTGACATTTTAGTGTAAAAATGTGGTTTTTTGTTAAAGTGAACACTACCGGAAGCTTTTCGTTAAAGTTCTATTTTTTTTATATGTATACTGTGACTAATCTACGTCTTTTTCCTCCTAATATGTATACTTGAGATCGTAAAAACGTTACTCTTACTGCATTTTTTTCAAACCACATTCATTACCACTCTATAATAGAGATGAAATTACATGTGTTAATGAATCTTGTTTCATTAGAAAGACAATACAAATATGATGTGAAAGTGTGATAAGTTTAGTATTACTCAATAACAAAGAGCACGATATTGTAATGTCCACATGACTTTCGTATGAATAAAAGGGAATTTTCCTCACAGATCTTTGAAGTGCAAGTTGGACCAACGAAAGCAACTTGTCGTACATATATATTATCATGGTTATTTAATTTATTTCTCACGCTAATAATACAATGACACGTAAATGAAAACTACCGCATATCTTTTTAATTTTTCACACGAAACGTCAATACAAGTCCATTTCACACATGACCCTTTTGGTCTGATGAAAAATAGCACATGGTCTTGATCGACCTAGTAATATATGGGACTCCTAAAGAAGTCCACAAATATCCAAAAGAAAGATGGGCCGGGTCACAAGGCCCACAACATCAACCCGAGAGCCTTCATCATTGAGCGCCACACGTAGGTTACCGAGTGATGCAACCAATACGCCCAGCCTACCAACTCTTCAGTCTTAACCATTAACGATGAAGATGAACACTCGGCCTGATCATTTTCCGACCGCTCAAACCGAGCTTAGGAATTGAAGCAAACCTTGGTGTTAGAAGTTGGATTTTGTTTCTCTCATTGCCGGTTTTGTATATCAACGCTGCAGCAATCGATCCCCAGTCCTCGATCACCAAAATCGAACCATATGTAGCAGACAACACCACCCTCTTCAATTTATAGTCAGTGGAAGGATTACTAATCTCGAAATCATACACATCAAACTTGAGATAACTAGCCATGGCAGTGATCGAGCTCGATTTTCCAGTGCCGGGAGGACAATACAACAAGTAGCCTCTTTTCCAAGGCTTCCCCACCTTCTTATAAAACTCCCTCCGGCCTCCTCACAAATGCAAATCCTCAACAACCATTTTCTTTCATCTCCGGGTCCATTGCCATCGTCTCAGATGTAACGGGGCGCTCTAGATTTATCGAGCCCCATGTACCAGTGTCGCCATCATCGTACGAACATAAATGACTAGAGCAAAGCTTCACAACCTTCTTTAATGGCATTCGCCCGAAGGCAAGAAGGTGTCCGTCACCTTGTGTTTTTTGTGAAATGTCAGCTCAAAGAACCGGCGCTTCGAATTTGCGACGCAGACATAGGCTGACAACAGGGAGAATGCTACTGTGAGCAAAATTTTTAGATCAAACGAAAACATTTTGGTAATTTCAGATTGGTGTGTTAGGAAGATGGATGATTGACACCAATGAGAGGTTATTTACTCATCAAGCAACAAATTAGATTTTATGCAAGATGATTAATTTTATTTGATCCCTCGTCATGACAAACAAATAAAATAAATCATCTGCCTATTAAGCAACCTAATCAGCCGCCACCGTGAGAGCAAAGGACACCCAAATACACTGCACGAGAAATTTGCACATCCATTAACATTGACCAATAAGGGTAGAGGGAATTTGACCGAGTTACACAATAAAGGGTATCGAATCCAACACAAATATTACATGTTTTTTTAGTTCATTCGTGTGAATCGAATCTGAGAAGGCAAAAGAAAAATACAATTAGACTGTATTAATAACTAGTCTCCTATTAGACTGTAAAACATTCACCAACACCCACTTTATCCTAAAGCCACCTCCAATAAGAAGAATTTTCCCTATAAATAGTGTTTTCTAATCCACCTAACACAAAGTTTTTAAGACGGTACACTAAACTACAAAGAAGAGGATTTGAACTTGAGTACAGAGTAGGTAGGGTACTGTTCTTCTCGTAGTTTAGATTAAATTAGAATATCACTTAGTCACAACAAAGAAAAAGGTAGGTTTAACTCTGTTGCTACAATTCCCTCTAATTTTCCCGTGTTTACATTCTTGAATTCACAGAACCAAGTTGAGCAAGTCACTACATCAGGTAAGATATCACAAAAGAGAGATTGAAACTAGCTATGGCTTTCCAAAAGGGTTAAGGGTTAATTATCTGAGATTGAAACATTAAACTCGGACATGGGAGCATCAGGATTTAGACCATGGAAGATGGAAGTGCAGCAACTTTTTTTATCCCTTTCCTGCGACAACATTGCTTCTTGACCTGCGGCAGCGATGTTTTCTTTTTCTTGCTTTCGGCCTTCTTACCCCTGAGCAGATTGACAAGTCCTTGAAGAGCAACATCAGCATCATCACTCTTCAACAGCTCCTCAGCAACCTCTGCTGGGGTGACCTCTGTGCTGTCAATCAGCCCTTCAATTTCTCCACAGAGGCAATGGCGGTTGTTGTTTTGAATGCCAAGGTAGTTAGAGGCCAATGTCCTGAACCCAGCTGTGGTGCAGTAGGACATGTGAATATGCAGGTCCATTCGACCTGGACGCAGCAATGCCAGGTCTAATCGATCCTTGTGGTTGGTGGTGAACACAATGATCCTCTCATCTCCACAGCTTGACCACAACCCATCTATGAAGTTCATAGGCCTGAAAGTGAAACCTGCAAATTAGATCATCAAACGTAAACTTCTAACACCATGTCAATGCCCATTTGACGGTAATATGATAAATAAGGAAGATTCTTCAGTGTAATCGTAGTTACGTGACGAGAAACAGGCCCAAATTCCATCAAACTAACATATGAAAGTCCAAATTAGGCCTTAATAACAATTGTTAATTACAAAATTACAACTAAAAGAACCTAGGAGGAATAGGGATCATCAAGCTACTGCAATCAAAACTTGTAATTTACCCTTTTATATAGCAAAGATTGGAACTTGATTAGGAATTAATTACAATTGTATATTATAAAGGCAAAACTAAAACAACCTAATTGGAAAAGGGTTCGGCCCACTGCAGTAAAAAATCGTAATTTAGCCTTACATATAGCAAAAGGTTATTCATCAAACATAAGAAATTCAGAAAACGAGTACTAACCCGGCTCCTGTCCAAATAGGAATCGGAATCTGAATCTGAATCCCGGTTGCCAACATCCACCCTGCAGCAATCAATGTCCTCAATGACCAAAATAGAACGATTGGTAGTGGACAGCAAAACCTTCTTCAACTGAGAGTCACTATAAATACTAGTGAGCTCCAAATCATACACATTAAACTTGAGGTAGTTAGCCATGGCGGCGATCAAGCTCCATTTTCCGGTCCCCGGCGGCCCGTACAGCAAGTAGCCCCTTTTCCAAGCTTTCCCCACCTTCTTATAGAACTCCTTTCACCTCACAAACCTCTCCAAATCCTCCACAATCATTTTCTTCATCTCCGGGTCCATCGCCATCGTGTCGAACGTCGACGGGCGCTCCAGGTTCACCGACCCCCATTCAGAATTCGCCACGCCATCGTCGTCGTATCTCGACCAGATGTGGCGGGTGTAGAGCTTCAACACCTTCTCCTCTGCTTTAATGGCGTCGGCCTGAGCGAGAACATAAGGCAGGTACGAGGAAATCACTTTGTCCATGTGTTTCTTGTGAAACGTCAGCTCAAAATACGGCCTTTCGGATGTCCTGTCGCTCTTCCCCTTCTTGGTCTCCGTGATAAACCGCCACTTGAGCTTGACGGCGCCGTCGAAGGTGTCAGAGATTTCCTCGTCCTTGTCAATGGCGACGCCGATGTTCTTCTTCCGGGGAGCCTTGCTGATACGAAGGCGCTCGGTGTGGGGGCCGATCTTCGTCCGGAGGTAGAGCTCGGCGGCGTCGAACACTTGGTTGCGGGTCATGCCGGAGAGCTCATCGACGACGAGAGTGAGGTCGCGGGAGAAGAGAGGTGCAAAAAGGTAGTTTAGGGCTTTGTAGATGTAGGAGCGGAAGGGAGCAGGGATGAGCTCACTGGCGACGGAGGCGTAGGCGGAGAACATCGACGTCGCCGTCGTCGGCATCTGGTCTTTCAGGTTGTCGAGAGAACATTTTTTGGCGGTTTTCTGAAAAATGGTGGGTTGGAAAATGGAGGAGATTGAAATGGAGAAAATATAGAGGGTTTGATTGGAATTAAATTTCAAATTATAGAGCTGGTTTTATTTTCAGAAGTTTTAATGAAAAATTTCAAATCAAATTAAATTATAGAGCTGGTTTTATTTTCAGAATTAATTTTTACTTTTCTATTTATTTTATTTTTTATTTTTCATTAAAATTAAATTTCTTCGTTTTTTTTTATTTTTTTAACCAACAATAATAATAACGTTATTTTATTAAATAGTTAATTACTAGAATAGAGAGGATCAGACTCGTCACATAATGCATGAATATACTTACTTTTTGACAGTGAAATAAAGCGTCTTTTGTAATTTATGGAGCTGGTGGGTGTGGAAGCAGAAGGAAGGTCTGTTTTCGGAGTTTGAGACAGATGCCTTGATGCAGAACCAACAGGATATTCTCGTAATCATTTTGATGAGGATTTTGAGAATTCATAAATTGTGTTCGTTTATTATATATTATTCAGTTAATTTTTGTTAAGTATAATTTATTTTTAATTTTAAATAAAATATTTAAAATAATTTTTAACCGTACGATATATAATTAATGGATATAATTTACGAATCGTTAAAATCCTCATAAAAAAGATCTGAATCCGGATTCGATGCAGAGTTTTAAATTTTTTTATAGAAGTGATGATTTTTTTGCTAAGAGAAGAATGGTATGGACTGTTTTGTAATTAAGTTGGGTTATCGGGATGACCTTGCAGCTGCGGTTTCTTGCGGCCAAGGGAAAGGTGGAGTAAAAGTAAACCGGTCACTGTCATGGTCTTACAAGTTTTATTTGGGACTCTATAAATTCTGATGCAACTGTCAGGCTGTCACCTTCATCTTTGGAAATTTTCATTGTAACAAGAATACGAGGAGTACATAAGGTCTTTTTACGTAAGTAGTGATAAATTTTATTTTTTATGTTATTAACATTTTAATAAATATATTTTATCATTTGTATAGTGACATAAAGTGTATCACTTCATATTCCAATCACACTAAAAAATATCTCATTCACCTCATGCTAGCTGTGAACTTACTAAGATAAAGTATAGCCTCAATCGTTTACTATTTTCTTCTAACATGATTTAAATTTTAGTTCTCGCTCAAAACTAAATTTATTTCACATAATATATGAATATCAATTTTTGTCTCACTTAATTTGAGTTGTGTCAATTTTATTGAAGACACGTTAAACTTGTTTATGAAATATGATCACATAGTATAACTAGTTAGCAGGTTTAGGGTTTAGGGTGGATGTGGGTCGATTCAATTCGTTCATGGTTTTGTAGGTCCTACGAGCAAGAATAGTTATGGTCAACTTACGTACAATTAATGCCAGGCTACGCCGCCTTCTATCACACATTGATAATTTTGAGGAAACAAAAACACTATGAAAGTTGGATGATTTTGAGAAAACATAAACACTATGAAAGATGGATGATTGGTAAATATGTTATGTGATGGTTAGGTATTCAACCTATGCTTATATAGAGGATGATTGAAGAATATGGTGTGTTTAGGTTTGTGTTTCACGGTGTGTGTAGGTTTGTGTTTCATGTGTTTCATATGTATTTTGTATGTGTTTCGTGTGTCATACATCTCTATCATGTATTTTGTTTGTGTTTCATGTGGTTTATATGTGTTTCGTGTGTTTCATGTATTTCCTGTGTTTTATATATGTTTCATGTGTTTCATGTTTTATACATCTCTATCATGTGTTTCATGTTCTTTCATAGTGTTCATGAGTTTCATGGTGTCGATTTAGTTTTTTTTTCCTTCAATATTTATTGGAATCTAAATATTTTTAAGTTAAAATGTTCATAAAATTAAATTGGTAGACTAATTAATTTTATTTTTTTTCCAAAAGTTATTTATAAAAAAAAAATTAGCCAAAATTCATTCTTAATCTCAGGCTAAAAACCCAAATTTTCTAGGCTAAAAGTTTTAGATTTTGACCCAATAGCTCGAGATGGTCTAACAATGATATCAACAATAACAAAGTCATTAAATTAAAATATGATATACCTCAACTTAGAATATCTCAATATATAATCATCCATGGAAGCAACAAAGGAAAACTTGTCAATATAACTAAATGCATAATTTAAATATTAGGTGCAGTTAAAAAAAAACATTTTTTGTATAATCCAAGAAAATATAATACACATTATTTATATTGGGTAAAACTATAACATCATAATTTCTTAAGACTCAAAAGAGAATTTGATAAAAACAGTATTACAAATTGATGTGATGAAACTTAGAAATTACACAGAACTAAGAAGGAAATCAAACAAGAAAAATCCAACAAGAAAATACAAATTAAAGAAAACAGTGCAACACGAATAAGAAAAACGCTGCTCCAACATTTATTGAGGAAAGACAGGTCCAACAGCTAAGGTTTTTCGAGCCAATTCAGATTGGTTTTTTCTTTTGCCACCTTGATTTTGTCTTGCTAAGAAGGATTCCCACAAATGTTTCTTCTCTTCATCACAAATCACTTCCTCTTAACTGCTCGTCAAGATCCCACACTGACAGAGGAAACTCTTCCAATCTTGAGAGAGATGGGACAACCAGAGGAGATACCACTTGGGTTGATCGTGTCCGCTTACGACAATCAGTCTTTTTCTATCTTCTATCAAGTCTAGGTTCACTCTGTGGATAGCCAGCTCTCCAAGCATATCATGCTGGCTAACAAAGTGTTCGATGTAGTAGCCATCCAGAATCCTATATTCTCCTTCCTGGTAACGATCCAAACTCAGTCAGTTGCGGACTTGCAGTTGTACATTATGGGAGGAGTTACACATGAATATAGACATGTTCAATGAGAATATTATACAGGAGAAACATAAAAGCTTGCGTTCCTAGTGATCACAAGATGTGCCAGACCTCTGGTGGCGAGTTCTTGGAGGTTCTTAATGGAAAGAAAGTCCTCATCTAGCTTATATAACTCTGCCCACGTCTTAATGAAAGCAGTAGCATAGATTCTTTGATCTTCAGGAAATGAAACAAGGTCTGTGAAACATTCCCTGATGATAGCCTCTTTGCCATCTAAGGCATCTATGCTACTTTGAAGGCGAAGAAGCAGCTCACTTCTCAGTCACTGTAATGGCAAGCGGAACTCCCTTACAAAGGTTTAGTATCTGCAGGTTTACCATCTGAGTTGCATACCGAAATTTCAAGTTTCTTTTAATATTTAAAGGGTTTCATGAAAATGGTTAATGACTACCTACTCATCTTTATTATTATTTCAGTTTTAGTTCTTATGGTAAAATGGGTTTTCGCTTCTGTATGTGCATACTTATTGTAAAAGATCAAAACAATTTCTTTTCCCCACTTTGTTGTGAAGCCTTGATAAGTATGTTGTGGATTGCATAGTGAGAAATAAATCTTTCTCAGAAGATTTTTGAGCATTTGAAATATTACATTTGTGGA
>JAOTRO020174882.1:0-11913 GCA_028566515.2 Pyracantha coccinea | reverse complement strand
GAATTGGTTGTTCTTGCGTATGCAACATAGATTTTGTCCGATGCAAGTTGTTGTCCACCTAATTACTCCGACCGAGGAAGAAAAAATGGCGCCTTACTCGAACATCATGTTTGATGATTTTGAGGCTGGTACAGATGCAACACCGGAGAACGAAAGTAAAGGTGTTGTGAATGTTGATAAGGATTCTGAGGCCACGCCTTCATCCGGACTGAAAGGGAAGGCGAAGAAGGGACACCATAGACATGCATCGTTGTCTTGGTCACCAGTGAGTACATAAATCCCTATGAATTGTAGTTTGAATTTACACGCATGTACTGTTTCTAACCGGATATCAGTTTCGGTAAACTTATGATATGAAATCATTGTTTTTTATATGCAGGAGTTTGAGTTTGTTTTTGAAGAATTTTCAGTGACAATGGAAGTTTGGTTGAGGATAGTTATAGAGGCATTGGAAGAGGAGCGACATGCCAACATGGACTTGGTTGTTGAGCTTGAGCGTCTACGAAGCGACACACCTGGAAAATCGTTTGACAAGCCCTCCACCCCTGAAAAAGTCGGTAGGGTCAGGGCGGGACGCAGATAATGTCCCTGAGGATGAGAATGTCAACAGTTCCCTAGAACATCCACAGATTATGAAGATCTCACCGCACCTTCCTCTAAACCTAAAACCTCTACCGACGAAGGGAAGTCGGATCGTGGAAAAGACATAGCCCCCGTTGCATATTTGCCTACTTTTGATGTCAACTTGCCAAAGATAATTGAGGCTGAGGACGCTAACGATGTCGCGCAATCACTGCTGCGTATATTGCAATTTAGAGTGGAGGGTGAGTTGGGAGAAAAGTAAGTTTTCTATCTTTGAGAAAAAGATGAGGACACAGAGGTCAGCGAGCATGGCACCCACATTGACGAAGGTGCGGATGTAAACGAGGCCACCGATCCATTTGGTTTGAAACCCCATTCTTGGTAAGGGAATGCGGTGGAAGTTTAAAAGAATGCAGTTGGTGCACCTTTTCACCCCTCTCGAATCCTACAAAAGAAGGAAAGTTACCAATGGTCATTCAGCTGAGGATTTTGTTGTTGTTCCAGAGCCATGCAAATCATCCCAAAGCCGGATGTGGAGGTTTTCGTCGATGTCTTGACGCGTTGGGTAGGTTCGTCGAGGTAAGTTCACTTTTGGTCATCATTCAAACAATTGAATATGAACTCGATGTCTATATATCCCTAACAACCTGTCCTTTTTTTTGTACTAGCGATAAACTAGACTTATTTGGATTGGCTACTGTGGGTCGAGATTTTTTTACCACTACTTTAATCCGAGGGTACTTTGAACATTAATGTAAGTAATTGTTCTTCATTTGTAACTAGATTCTGTTTACCACATTATAAACTAGTACAATAGTTTAATTTTGGCTTTTACAATGCATTTGACCTTGGATTCAACACATCAACGTTGGCCTTTACCTTTTGAGGAAGTGATCGACGGAGCATCCTAAAGATTTCGAGGCGCGGTGAACATCTGCTGACTTCTATTTTTGGGTAAGTGTTATGTTATTATTGTTACCCTCTCTCCCATGTACTTATGCTCGTAATACGGTTTTGCACCCCATTTACAAATAGGCAGACATGTCCTTGGTTTTTGTTTTGTGGGAAAATCTGAAATTGTGTTGCAACGCATTGGTGCAGGAAAAAATGAAATAGGAATATGCACAATTTGAGACCCTTGTTGCAGGAAATGGTAAGAGCAAGTCCAAGGCAAAGGCAAAAGAAGCTTCGATTTTTACACTTTCGAAGCACTTGATGAATGTTGTGTCAGCCGATGCAACTATGACGCCACACACGCATGCATGGAATGATGTTGACCAAGTATTCATCCCATGTCATGTGAATGACGACCATTGGATGTTGGTTGATGTCTATCTTCTACTTTGCACGATCACGATTTACGATTCACATTGGTCAAGGTCGGGGTGGTCAAAAATGAAGAAACAACTTACTCATATGTGTTTTGTAATACCCCAACTTCTAAAGGCGACAGGAATCCAAGTTCTGTGAACCAATTTGAACCTAACCTCGAAAGCGATGGCTAAATCGTTTGAGATTCAGGCGATGGCGAGCTGCGGCCAACAGAAGAATAGGTACGTTCCTTTCATACTTATCTCAAACTTAATTGTAAATGTCTTCAATATGTACTGCATTGTAACCTGGAGTTGTTTTCTGGCAAGTCAAACTGTGGAGTTTTCTTACTCAAATTTGCTAACCACCTATCATCGGGCTTGGACATTGACCACGTACAAACCTCAGAGCATGCCTTTTTTTTTTTCTAGACTGAAGCTTGCCATCGAGTTCTTCAGAGGTCGGGTATTTGTGTGAATCATTATGTGGACACCATTTATTTCAGTAGTTTTATTGTTATAACCAAACAATTAGGTTACCATTCCAATCGTAATTTTAGTACTTCGTATGTAACTGTAATTTTAGATGAATTTGGCATTGCATTGTTTCAACATTCATTATGTATTCTTAATTTTATTACTTAGCATTCAAGGGCTTTTTGTTGCCATTAGTTGTAATTAGCTTGTTAGTCTAATTTTAGTACACTTTGCAATCACATGGTTTCTGTATTGAGCATGTAATCCTTATTTTATTACTTAGCATTCAAGGGCCTTGTGTTGGCATTTCTACTTCTAAGGCTTCCTGATGCAGCAATGTATGTGTATGTCCTGTTCATTTCATATGCATGATGTGTACATACGATGTACATGATGGTACATGCTATGTGTATCACTTGAACATATAATGTCTGATATTGGTTATTGTGTTGTATGTAAAAAACCAACATCGGAAACAATAGCGGAATTCCATTAATATACGTAGATAACATTGAGCTAATTAAACATTAAGGTCTTTCTTATTTATGACAAACCACACGTGAATGCCAACATCTAACAAAATATGAAAGACCCACAAAAGACTTCAAATTAACTTCAAATTCAATTATTCCTAGCGAGTGGCACCAATGGCAAGTGTCTTGTAGTAGTCAATGGTCGCTCACTTCCTATTGACATCCACTTTCATTGCATAGCTGTGAAGTATATCAAACCCCTCACTAAGTCCCAATCGAAAGCCTTGTTAGTATTGCTCGGCCAATACGTGATTGTACGCTTTGGATGACATGAACTTCTCGATCTTTTTTACCGCTAACATCTCCACGGGTCGACGAGTCATTTTTCAATTTCTGCTTCAAGGATGCGATTGTTCTTCACGTGATCTTCCTCATGCTTAATAATCCTCCCTACAATTGTTTCAAGCTCATATGGCTCGAACGAGCCTATGTCTTTTGTCCGGGGGGAAGAGGGAGGTGAGCATGAGTGGGAATGGGAAGAAGAAGATTTCTGGAGGGAGGTGCAAGGGGACTAAGGGTGGGAATGGGAAGATGAGGTGTTTCATACATTTCCCAAAATTAAAAATTGGGCCCCAAATTTTGGCGGTGGTTTGAATTTCCCGCACTGGAAAAAATGTGAAAATTTAGTATTTGTCATTTTTGTGCACATTCTATGCACGTCTTATGCACATTACATATGAGTTTTCCATACATGTACTATGCACATAAAATGCATGTTCTAGGCACATAATATGCACATGGTATGCACATGATGTGCACAATACATGCACATGATATGTACATATTGTCCAGGTAGAATTTTGTATATTTTCTTAAGTTCTTTAGTTTTTGTCAAAAATTTCTTCACTTCTTTTAAGGATAACTGAAAGCATGGTACACTAAATGGCGAAAAACAGAAGTGGAAGTAGTCATTAATCCCATTTCATTACAACGAGCGGCAATGCATATTACATCAAAGCGATCAAAAGTATTATCTTGATGTGCCAATTTCCCAATTTAAGAAAAAAGACAATGGTGCAGCAAGATGAGAAGGTCTTTGTAAGTTTCAACTTTGGAAGACTACACAAAAAAGCGACCTTCATAGTCTACAAAAAAGGGTGGCCAATGCCACACATAGAACAAACGCCTACGAAGGAGGTTGCGCTTGTCAATCACGTCGACGTCAAGCCAATCCTTGTTGACCTTGGCGCCGCTATGAAGGTTGGCGTACGCCCGGAACAACTCAACTCCTCCCTCATAGGCCTTCTTCTTCTTCATCTCAAACTCATTGGAGACCTTGAACCGGCTAACACTGTCATCATACGAACACTGTTTCAGTCAGGAGTCTGACCTTAAAGCAGTTCCTCCGAGCTTGGAGTCTATGGCCGTCTTCGATAGACTTTAACAGTTCAATTCTTGCCCTACATGCCTCTTTTTCCTTTTCAATGTTGACGATTCGAGTCTTGAAAAATGCGACCTGTTCCTTAGGCACGAGGTTTGCCTCATTGAAATCAAAGTTGCTCGTGACTTCATTCTCATTGTCAGATTCCCCTGTCGGTATTGTATAATCAGACATTGTTGAACTATTTTAGGCGTGGAGGCTAATCTTGTGATGAAGTTTGCAATGTGTTAATGTATGTGTGTGTGCATGTGTGGAGTTAGTAATGTGAAATATTGTGGTTTAATAGGTGAACAAAGACATGATTCCCTCTAAAGAAGGAAAAAAATTGGAGCCAGCAAATTGTTTTGGTTCCCTAAATAAAGGATGGATACATGGCGCCAAAAAAAAAAAACCTTGGTGGGATACTTTTCCCAATTTTTTTTAACAAAAAATGTGTGATAAAGAGCAATGTAATGTACGATTGGGGATTCTCCTCAACAATTGGCGACAAATAGAATGATACTTACCCCATTATTTTAAGGTTTCTTTTATTGGAAAAGGCACCATCCTCATAGTTGTGTAAATCCCAAGCTAAAAAGTGGAAATTGGTTAGCAAAAGTTGGCTTCAATGGTTTGCTTGCAAATGTATTGGTTAGCTTCATAACCTGATTGATAGGACAAGGTAGATGAGTTGTAAATGTGTTGTACATGATCTCACCTCTATGTCTTGTCCTAACTTACTTGAGGTGTGCATTCCATGTAAATGTGTAAGATGTATTTTCTTCTCATGTCAACTCATAAATGTTTAATAATAATACGTTGTAAAAAAAGAGTTTTAATTAGGGTTTTGTTTGGCCATTTAAATTGACCCAATGGGTTTTCACCCACATCATGGTAGACTTGTGTAGGTTATAAACATGACAACTGAATATCCTTCTTATTTTCAGAACAAATGCATGACTGAATGGATGCACAATATATGCACATCCCATGCACAATATAAAGTGCAAGTCTTGTTACATATATTGACCATGGCTTCACCATCCGCGTGGTAAACATGAAACTCGGTGTCGTTTACTTTAAGGACATGCATATGCCTTGCATCATGTACCCTTTTTTCTTCTTTTTTTCTCACAGAGGCCGGGGCACAACATGGTCGTGGTCATACGCACTATATCCTGCCTTTGACAAAATCATTTTTGCAACACTGCTAAAATGAAATAGATCAAGTAAAGTATGGGTAGCCCCCTCGCAAAGCGCAACACCCACATTAATGCTCTCAGCAATGTTAGTGGTCATTACATTGTACCTTTTTCCATTCATTCGAGCCCGCGATCACTTCTCCACACCCACATCATTTAGGTACTTTGCTACCAAGCTCTCAACTTGATGAAGTGTGTGTCAAACTCGACACGGGAATAGGATTTGTAGTGGTAGAAAAAGTTGATACATGCATAAACCATGTTGAGCATTTTTGAAAACCTTATTGACCACGTTTGCGATGTTTGCTTTAGGGTCCAAAATTATAACCAAATTCGGTACATCCTCAATCACTCCATGTAGTTGCTTGAAAAATCACTCCTAGCAATCATCGTTCTCTATGTCGCCTATGCCGAAAGCCAAAGGGTGGATGTTGCAGTTGCAGTCGAAAATGATGTCGCGACTAAGAAGACACCTTTGTACTTTGACTTCAAGTGAGATGCATCAACCATAATAACTAGTTGCATCCATGACAAGAAATCCCTGACTGACGCATCAATTGCACATAAGAAATATCGAAAAACGATGGTCTCCGTGAGTTAGAATGGCTGTCTTGTTGCCCAAATTTAGCCTCTAAAATTCGACACAATAGGCGGGAAGATTGGCATATAGGTCCTCAGGTGAACTGCATCTTGATTCCAATGCTATTCCTTTAGCCTAAGATGCTGACTTATAGCTAACTGTGACCCTGAAAGTGGTTTTAACATCGCGTACAACATCTTTGGCACTGTACACCATATCGGGATCATTGAACTTTTCCCTCATCATGTGACCAATAAGCCGCGTGTTGACTTGCAAGTAACGGTCCTTCAACAAAGCCAAATCATACTGGTGGGAGACTTTATCTTTGGCAATCCTAAACTCACACTACCTTTCCAGTATGCCAAAATTCGTCATAGACACCAGACATCCTTACACTTGACAATGAGACACCTTTTGAAAGATGTATCGACCTTGTACTGAAAATTCCCTTTAATCGCTTTCAATCGAAACCTTATCGACAAATCTTACTTGTAGACAAAAAGGTCACCCTTTTCAAATACAACTCCCAATCCACGTTTCCCTCAACACCATAGCTTGGGCTTTTCACGTAAGCAGAAGAATTGGTGGCAGATTCATTTGTGTCTTCCATAATCATACTTCTCTTGCCCTTCCGATTTTCACCCCCAATGAACACAACTTTGTTTGCATGGGACCTTATTGGAATTGAGTAAGCAAGAGTAATTATGTTAGCACCACAACACGCGATCTTTGAAACAATCTCCAAAAACTCCATCAATTTTATAGAGTTAGACACAATAACTCCTTTCTCTTCACCGCCTACATACTTCTTTTCCTTCTGGGAATTAACCCACCTCCCACTATGACAAATCATTACAAGTACTTCCCCTATGTTTTGTTCCACAAACATGAAATTACACATAACATAGGTGCATCAGAACTAGTAAACAATCACAAATGTGATATTAAAGTACAGACAAGCACACCATATGCATAATATATTCACAACCTATGCACAGAATATGCTCAACATATACACACCTGATGCACACTACGAAAAAAATTGGTCAAATCTGTGGAATACGACACTTCAAACAGAAATTGGAACATACCCACCATATCCATAAATCATTAATATAGAAACTTGGAAATAAACACCCTACCTTACTACCCTTGAAAACCGAGCCCAAATGTGCCTATCGAACCTTCAGTCACTGGAAGAGGTAGAATTTCAATCTTGCAGAAGAATTTCTTGTGTTTGGTAATGGAAGAACTTCTTATGCTAACATAGAAACAAGAGAGGAAAAAATTGCAAGAACAAGGCAAACCTTGGAACAATGAGCTATGGGCCTAGGTATTATCTTAACCACCTCACTTTTGTGTCTCGTTACCTTTATTGTCAACTTGGGTTCCCTTCAAAACCGAAAAAACATGTAAAGAGAGGGAAACCTGCAAAGGTCCCTCAATAATAACAAAATATTATAAAGGTAATGGGTTTTGTTTGGGTACTTAGTGATAAGTTACCTTGTATATAAGGTAAAGAAAAGGAAGACTTTTTTCTTCCCATAAATTGGGACAAAAACGCTGCTGCAGATTCTTATAGCTTTTGATCCACATCATGCTAAAAAGGCATTCCACTTCTCATATAGCCAAAACAATTCACAACAAATAATGTCCAAGTGGAGACATGAAACTGAGGGTTTTAACGCCGAGTTAAAACTGTAGTACAACCTCGTTTAGCCAACTATTATATGGTGATAACAATATTGTGGAATATATTTGCTAACTATTATAGGATAATAAATAATGACCACGTGTGTTTGTTATCTGAGCCTCGTACCATGTCCTAAAGTACTTTAATGTGAAAAGTATGAAATATGTAAATACGCACTGTATATACTGTACGTAAGACATGTAGATGGCATAAACACTATATCATTGTGCACACGTCATGCACAGGATATGCACATGTTATATACATACCATACACATGTCAAGCACATAAAATATACACTATATGCACATGACAAAACATAAAATATACATTATATGCACATGTTATGCATAAAACTAGAGATTAGGTAGCAAGTTGCTTCTACCATTTATAAGACACCATTTATGCCTTGTTATTCGTATAGTGGATACAATTACACATAATCCACAAGGATCACATATATGCAAAAATTTCAATTTGAACATTACACAACTCACAATGTCAAATTTGTCAACCAAAATAACCATATCATATGTAACAACAGTAGTGTGTACTTTACAATTCACAAAATCAAAGTGTATACATGCAAACCAAAACATTGACATAAGGTTGATGTAACAACCCTAATACGTCTGCCTCAACCACATAACAGAAAACGATGATGGATGGTTAGATATCGACAAACCCAATTGAGCAAACAGCAACAACCACTTGGATAACTTTGTCGAAATCCACTCTCGAAAATGTAATATCATCAGTCCCAACAAGAAAAAACTCAAATATTTTATTTTGAATCCTTAACAAGCTAGTCAATGACTGTCAATGTTTGTAGAATTCTCAGTGGATATCATGAACCAACAAACTCCCCTATCAGTGATTGATTTCAGATCCCTGGACAGCAAAATACGTTGGTCAACACGATTCGTATGTAAAACTAACATAATTCATAAGTAAAACAAACACATTCATATGTAAAACAAACACATTCATATGTAACAAATAACTCAAACATCGATCTGTTCAAAGTAAACCACCACAATGGGCAACTGTATTCCTTACAAAGTATGAAAACGTTCACTTACATTTCTCATGACAAACCCTCTTAAGACGGAGCTTCCATTTTGTAAATCTCGTTACGTAATACCAGCAATGGAAAAAAAGCAGACATAACTTAACTACAACATAACTGCAACGTGAAAAAAAGACAAATTCAATAGAACATAAAGTTGGTTTTGGACTGGCAATTGTAACACTGCATATGTAAACAAAAGACTAACCATTCTAGTGTCTCACCACTAGTAACTACAATGTTTACTGTCGTAGTTGGGAAACAAAAAAAAAACATTCAAATCATATGCCTACAAAATGTACAAGTAAGCAGAAACAAACACAATAGAGGAAACTACACGACAATATCTACACTTTCAGTTGGGACTTATGAAGGCTTTGAGATATTTCGCTGCTATGCAATGAAAGTGGATGTCAACGGGAAGTGACGACCATTGACTACTACAAGTCACTTATCGTTAGGGCCACTTGCCATGGATAGTTTAATTTGAAGTTTTTTGTGGGTCCTTCATATTTTGTTATATGTTGACATACGCATGTGGTTTGTCATAAATAAGGACCTTAATGTTTAATTAGCTTGATGTTATCTACGTATATTAATGGAGTTCCGCTATCGTTTCTGATGGTTTTTTACATACAATACAATAACCAGTATTGGACATTATATGTTCACGTCATGCACATGAAATGAACAGGACATTCACATACATTGCTGCATCAGGATGCCTTAGAAGTAGAAATGCCAACACAAGGCCCTTGAATGCTAAGTAATAAAATAAAGATTACATGCTCAATACAGAAACCATGTGATTACAAAGTGTACTAAAATTAGACTAACACGCTAATTACAACCAATGGCAACAAAAGGCCCTATAATGCTAAGTAATAAAATTAAGAATACATAATGAATACTGAAACAATGTTAAGCCAAATTCATCTAAAATTACAATTACATACTAAGTACTCAAATTACGATTGGAATGGTAACCCAATTGTGTGGTCATAACAATCAAACTACTGAAATAAACGGTGTCCACATGATGATTTACACAAATGCACGACCTCTGATAAACTCAATGGCGTGATTCAATCTTAAAAAAGGCATGTTCTCAGGTTGACCGTGGTCAATGTCTAAGCCTGATGATAGGTAATCAACAAATTTACGTAAGAAAAACTCCGCAGTCCAACCTACTAGAAAACAACAACTCTAGGTTACAACAGAGTACATATTGAAGATATTTAAAATTAAGTTTGAGATAAGTACGAAATGAACATACCCGTTCTTCTTTTGGCCGCAATTTGCCCTCGCCTGAATCTTAAACGGTTTATCCATCTCATTCGAGGTTAGCTTCAAATCGTTTCTCATAATTTGGAATCCTGTCGCTTTTAGAATTTGGGGTATTGCAAAACACATATGAGCAAGTTGTTTCTTCATTTTTGACCACCCCAACCTTGACAAATGTAGTGCGAAGTACAACATGGACATCCAATGGTCGTCATTCACATGACATGGGATGAATACTTGGTCAACATCATTCCATACACATGTGTGTGGCATCACACTTGCATCGGCTGACACAACCTTCATCAAGTGCTTCGAAGGGGTAAAAACCAGAGTTTCTTTTGCCTTTGCCTTGGACTTGCCCTTACCATTTCTTACAACAAGGGTCTTAAACTGTGCATATTCTTGTTTCATTTTTTTCATGCACCAATGCATTGCAACACAATTTCAAAATTTCCCACAAAACAAAAACCAAGAACATGTCTGCCTATTTGTAAATGGGGGTGCAAAACTGTATTACGAACATAAGTAGATGGAAGAGGGGGTAACAATTATAACATAATACTTACCCAGAAATGGAAGTTAATAGTTGTTCATCGCGCCCCGAATTCTGTAGGACGCTCTATCCATCGCTTCCTCAAAAGGTAAAGGCCGACGTTGATGTGCTAAATCCAAGGTCAAATGCACTGTAAAAGCCAAAATTAAACTGTTGTACTAGCTTATAATGTGGTAAATAGAAACTAGTTACAAATGAATAATAATTACTTACAGTGATTGATGTTCAAAGTACCCTCGGACTAGAGGAGTGTGGTAAAAAATTCTTGAGCCACAATAGCCAATCCAAATAAGTCCAATTTATCATTGGTGCACAAAAAAACAAAAGATAGGTTGTTAGGGATATATAGACATCGAGTTCATATTCAATTGTTCGAATGACGACCGAAAGTGAACTTACCTCAGCGAACCCACCTAACGCGTCAAGACGTCGACAAATACCTTCACATCCGGCTTTAGATGATCGGTATGGGCTCCAGGACAACAACAAAATCCTCAGCGGAATGACCATCGCCAAATTTCCTTCTTTTGTAGGATTCGAGAGGGCTGAAAAGGTACAACTGCTGCATTCCTTTACGCTTCCGCTGCATTCCCTTACCAAGAAGGGATTTCGAACTAGATGGACTGGCAGCCTCATTCACGTCAGTGCCTTCATCAGTATGGGTACTATGATCGCTGACCTCTGTGTCCTCACCTTCCCCTTGAAGATAGAAAACTTACCCTTCTCCCAACCCACCCTCCACTCTAAGCTGCAATATACACATCAGTAATTGGACAACATCATTTGAGTTCTCGATCTCAATTGTCTCTAGCAAGTCGACATCAAAAGTAGGCAAATTCGCAGTGAGGGCTATGTCTTTTTCCCAAGCCGACTTCCCTTCGCTGCTAAAGGTTTCATGTTGAGGGGAATGTGCGGTAAGATCTTCATAACCTGGCGGACGTTCCAGGAACTATTAACCTTCTCATCCTCCGGATATTATAAGCGTCCCGCCCTGACCCGACCAACTTTTCCACTTTTCAGGGGTCGAGGGCTTATCAAATGATTTTCCAAGTGCATCGCATCGAAGACGCTCAAGCTCAGCAGCCAACTCCATGCAGGCACATCAATCATTCTCCAATTCCTCTACAACTATCCTTAATCGAACTTTCATAGTCACTGAAAATTCTTCAAATTATCGCTTAGAAAACTCCTGCGTATAAAAAACAGTGATTTCATATCATGTCCACCGAAACCGATGTCCGGTTAGAAACAGTAGATGTGTGTAAATTCA